>PVKM010019755.1:0-23946 GCA_004027735.1 Carollia perspicillata | reverse complement strand
CAATGTTCATAGCAGCACAATTTACAATAGCCAAGTGTTGGAAGCAACCTAGGTACCCATCAGTAAATGAATGGATCAAAAAACTATGGTACATATACACAATGGAATTCTATGTGGCAGAAAGAAAGAAGGAGCTCCTACCCTATGCAACAGCATGGATGGAACTGGAAAGCATTATGCTAAGTGAAATAAGCCAGGCAGTAAAAGACAAATACCATATGATCTCACCTTTAATAGGAACCTAAGCAACAAAACAAACAAGGAAGCAAAATATAACCAAAGACATTGAAATAGAAGATGGGATGACAGTATCCAGAGGGGAGAGGGGAGGGAATTTCAGGGAAAAAGGGAAGGGATTATAGGAACAAATATAAAGGACACAGGGACAAACACTAAGGGGGGTGGAAATGGGAGGGAGGTGGGGAGTATTGGTGGGGGGGACTGGGACGGGAGTAAAAGACAGAAAACTGTACTTGAATAACAATTAAAATAAAATAGAATTAAATTAAAAAATATATATAACTAGAATGGTTTGTGCAACATTGATGTAATCTAGCAGCCAAGGAGAGTGAACTGGAATGCACATGCATAAACAATGACGACTTCACTGTACTAGTCAGAGGGGGCAATACATGTTATTGAGAGAGCATTTGTACTGTGTGGCGATTGCATTCAAAATGACTGAGCAATAGATCTGCATTATATGTTGTGTAAAGCTTGAATGTTCTTCCATGGAAACTTCGGATGATTCAGAAGGCCACAGCTATGGGCATCTGGGGATTGGTAGCTTCATCACCAAATGTGCCTGCTCATGCATCACATCTTGTGCAGAGATTTTTGGCAAAACAGCAAATCACCTATGTGACTCAATCCCCTTACAGTTCAGATTTGTTTCCCTGCAACTTCTGCCTTTTCCCAAAACTAAAATCACCTTTGTAAGAGAAGAGATTTCAGACCATTGATAAGGTTCAAGAAAATCCCACAGGGCAGCTGATGGCAACTAGGAGAACTGTGAGGTCCCAAGGTTTCTGTTTTAAAGGGGATTGAGGTATCATTGTCCTGTGTACAGTGTTTCTTGTGTCTTGTATTTTCTTAAATAAATGTCTCAATTTTTGACATTATATGGCCAGAAACCTTCTGGACAGAATTTGTATTCCCAGAAGTGGGATCGCTGGGTCAAAAGGCAGATCCTTTTTTAATTTTTTGAGATATCTCTATACAGCTTTCCACGGTAGCTGTAGTAATCTGTATTCCCACCAACAGTGTGAAAGGGTTCCCCTTTCCCCGCATCCTCACCAGGACTTGTTTGTTGGTTTATTGATGATTGCCATTTTAACAGGTGTGAGGTGATACCTCATTGTGGTTTTAATTTGCATTTCTCTGATGATTAGTGACATTGAGCATCTTTTCATACGTCTGTTGGCCATCTGTATGTCCTATTTGGATAAATGTCTATTCGGGTCCTTTGCCCATTTTTTAATTGGGTTCTTCGAGTTTTTGGCGTTGAGTTTTGTAACTTCATTATAAATTTTGTATATTTAATCTCTTCTCCCATGTATTGGAGACTATGTTCTCCCATTCTGTGGTTGTGTTTTTATTTTGTTGATTTCCTTTGTTGTGTAAAAATGTTTTAGTTTGATGTAGTTCCATTTATTCTTCCTTTTGTTTCCCTTTTCTGGGGAGATATATCTGTTAAAATATTGCTATGAGAAATATCTGAGATTTTGCTGCCTATGTCTTCTATAATTTTTATGGTTTCAGGTCTAACATTTAAACCTTTTATCCATTTTGAATTTATTTGTGTGTGTGTTGTAAGAAGGTAGCCTAGTTTCATTTTTCTGCACATATCTGTCCAATTTTCCCGACACCATTTATTGAATAAACTATATTTAGCCCATTGTATGTACTTGCTTCCTCTGCCAAATATTAATTGACTATAAATGTGTGGGTTTATTTTTGGGCTCTCTAATCTGTTCCATTGATGTATGTGTCTTTTTTTGCCAGTACCATGCTCTTTTGATTACTATGGCATTATAGTACAGTTTGATATTGGGCAGCATGATTTCTCCAACTTTGTTCTTTTTTCTCAGAATTGATGTTTGCTATGTGGGTATTTTGTGGTTCCATATAAGTTTTTGAAATATTTGTTCTAATTCTGTCATAAATGTAACTGGAATCTTGATAGGAGTTGCTTTGAGTCTATAGATTGCTTTGGGTAGTATGGACATTTTAATGATACTTAATGATGTTTAATCCTTCTTATTTATGAACACAGTATGTGTTTCCATTTATTTGTATCTTTTTCAGTTTCTTCAGTATCATAATTTTCTGAGTACAGGTCTTTTACAGCCTTGGTTAAATTTATTCCTAGGTATTTTATTCTTTTTGAAGAAATTGTGAATAGGATTGTTTTCTTTTCCTTTTTTTAGTGTTGTTCAGTTACAGTTATCTTGCCTTTTCCCCAGTGCTCACCCCTATCCCATCCCCCACCACTCCCACAGTAAATCAACCCCCACCCCCATTTTCCATGCCCATTAGTCCTCTACTCATGTTCCTTTTCTTGCCCTTTCCCCTTCTTTTCCCTCTTATCCCTCTTCCCTCTGGTCACTGATCATTTGTTCTTTATTTCCAAGTCTCTGGTTCTGTTTTACTCACTGTTTGTTTTGTTGATTAGATTCTACTTACAGGTAAGATCATATGGTATTTGTCCATCATTGTTTGGCTTATTTCACGCAGCATAATGCTCTCCAGTTCCATCCATGCTGTTGCAAAGGGTAGGAGCTCTTTCTTTCTACAGTGTAGTATTCCATTGTGTAAATGTGCCAGTTTTTGATTCTCTCATTCGCTGATGGGCACTTAGCCTGTTTCCAGCACCTGGCTATTGTAAACAATGTGGCTGTGAACATTGGGGTGCACAGGTTCTTTTGGATTGGTGTTTCAGGGCTCTTAGGATATAATCTCAGCAGTGGAATTGCTGGGTCAAAAGGCAGATCCATTTTTAGTTTTCTGAGAGAATTCCATACTGTTTTCCATAGTGGTTGTACCAGTCTGCAATCCCACCAGCAGTGAACTAGGGTCCCCTTTTCTCCACAACCTCTCCAACACTTGTTGTTTGTTGCTTTGTTTATGATGGCCATTCTGACTGGTGTGAAGTGGTATCTCATTGTGGTTTTAACTTGCATTTCTCTAATGGCTAGTGATGTTGAGCATCCTTTCATATATTTCTGGGACCTCTATATGTCCTCTTTGGAGAATTATCTGTTCAAGTCTTTTGCCCATTTTTTAATTGGATTGTTTGTCTTCCTGGAGTGGAATAGTGTGAGATCTGTATATATTTTGGAGATGAAACTCTTGTCTGAGATATCATCGGCAAATATGTTATCCCATATAGTTGGTTCTCTTTCCATTTTAATACTATTTTCTTTAGCTGTGCAGAAGCTTTTTATTTTGATGAGATCCCATTTGTTTATTCTTTCCTTTATGCCCCTTGCTCTAGGGGACATATAGGTGAAAATATTGCTGTGTGAAGTATCTGAGATTTTCCTGCCCTGTGTTTTCCTCTAGGACTTTTATGGTGTCAGGACTTTTATCCACCTTGAATTTATTTTTGTGTAAGTTGGTGATTGAGTTTCATTTTTTTGCATGTAGCTGTCCAGATCTCCCAATACCATTTGTTGAAGAAGCTATTTTTACTCCATTTTATGCTGCTTCCCCCTTTGTCAAATATTAATAGACCTTAGAGACTTGGGTTTATTTCTGGGCTTTCTGTTCTATTCCAGTGGTCTATGTGTCTGTTCTTATGCCAGTACCAGGCTGTTTTGATTACAGTGGCCTTATGATACAGTCTAATATCAGGTATTGTGATCCTTCCTACTTTGTTCTTCTTTCTCAAAATTGCAGCTGCTATTTGGGGTCGTTTAAGGTTCCATGTAAATTTTTGAAATGTTCTATATCTGTGAAGTATGTATGTCATTGGTATTTCAACATAGATTGTGTTGAATCTATAAATATTTGGGGGTACTATGGACATTTTGATGATTTTAATTCTTCCAATCCAAGAGTGTGGTACATGCTTCCATTTGTTTGTGTCTTTCTTAATTTTTTTCTTCAGTGTTGTGTAGTTTTCTGAGTACAGGTCTTTTACATCCTTTTTTAGATTTATTCCTAGGTACTTTATTTTTCTTGTTGCTTTATCAAATGGGATTTTTTCCCCTGATTTCTGTTTCTAATATTTCATTGTTGGTGTACAAAAATGCCTTTGATTTCTCCATAATGACTTTTTATCCTACTGTTTTGCCAAATTCACGTATTAGATTGAGTAATTTTTTGGTGGAGTCTATAGGGTTTTCAATGCAAACTATCATGTTATCTGCAAACAATGACAGTTTTGCTTCCTCCTTTCCAATTTGGATGCCTTTTATGTCTTTTTCTTATTTGATTGCTGTGGCTAGGACATCCAGTACTATGTTGAATAGGAGTAGTGAAAGTGGGCATCCTTTTCTTGCTCCTGATCTTAGTGGGAAAGCTTTTAGTTTTTGCCCGATGACCTACTGATTTTGAATGCAATGGCCACACGGTAAACGTGCTCACTCAACAGCATGCACCACCCCCTCTGACTAGTACAATGATGTTATCATTGTTCACACATGTGTATTTTAGTCCAGTCGCCCTGGCTGCCATGTTACATCTATGTTGCTCAGATTGTTCTTGTTATATTAACAATGGCTTGACTTTTTCTGGACATATCTCGTGTTATATCCATATAGTGGAGTCTTACTCAGCAGTATGAAGGAATAAAGAATTAATACGTGCTGCAATGTGGATGGATGGATCTTGAAAATATTTTGTTAATTGAAGAAAGCCAGTCACAGAAACACATATGTGTGATTCCATTTGTATATAATGTTTAGAATGGATAAGTCCATAGAGACGGAATTTAGATAAGTTTCTGTCTGGAGTTGAAGGGAAAGGAGAATTGGGAGTGACTCTTAACAGGTATTGAGTTTCCTTTTGTGTTGATAGAAATACTGTGGACTTAGATTTTGGCGATAGAAGCACAACTCTGAATATACTAAAGATCAGTGATTGTACCCCATAAAAGGATAAATTTTATGGTCTGCAAATTATATCTCCAAATGATTTTAAAAAAGGATCTGCAACCTTCACAAAGTGAAATACTGTCTTGAATGTCGGGCATTCAAACATCATGGCTTGCCCAGGCAGCCCTGGTTTATTCCTATCATTGCTGCATAATTATTAATAATTTTCCTTTCATTTTCAAAAGTGCTATAGTATAGGCCGTAAACACTGTGGTTATAATGTTTTCTGATATGTGTACTTTTAATTTTATTTTGTTTGGGAGACAAAGCACAGATAACTTTATTATGAGGTATTATTTAAAAATTTTTCCCCATCATCATTTATCCTCCCATACCCTCTTCCTCCACTCACCCCTTCCCCGCTTCACTCACCACACTGTTGTCCATTTCCAAGAGTTCGTTCTCTTTTTTCTTTTTCTCTTCAATCCCTCCATTCCGAGAGCTGTCAGTATTACCTGTACTTTTAAAATAAACCAGAATACTTAACCTGTTATTTATAATGAGAAATACTCTAGCTCACTGAACAGCATATTTTTCTTCTGAGGACAGATCTCCACCAGAGGCCCTGATTTAACCAGTAGTTGCTGAGATGTGGAATGAGGGCCAAGGTTAACCTTTAAGGTTAACTGTCTTTGTTCCTCTTTAGTTATCTGTGTCCAGAGAAAACTAGCTTTTCTCTAGCTTACCTTCAGAATCTGTCATGAAACATTTTTGGGGGGTTGGAAATTTTATTTGTATGTTTGTTTAGGAATTAGTTGTTCAGAAAGTCATACATAAGATTTTTTTCCTGCTCTAGCTAGTTAAAAAATAACTATCTTAGCCCTAGCTGGTGTGGCTCAGGGGGTTGTGTGCTGGCTTGTGAAGGGTTGTTGGTTCGATACCCAGTCTAGGGCACATGCCTGGGTTGTGGGCCAGGTACCCAGTAGGGGACGTGTGAGAGGCAACCACACATTGGTGTTTCTCTCCCTCTTTTTCTCAATTCTTTCCCCTCTCTAAAGTAAATAAATAAAATCTATAAGAAAATAACTATCTTAGATGCTTAAAAGTACCAGAAATCTCATAAAGGAGGCCCCTGGACTTTTGTACCATAAGGATGAGTGACTTAAGCTGATGTTTTGCTAGGCACAAGCTGCCCCTACTTCAAAGATTTTGCCTGTTCACTTTCAACTGTGTAAGGTCAACAGATGGTTCAGGTGTTTTAGTGGTAGGTGGGTTTCTATAGATGTGCCATAGAAAGGATATTGTATTTAAAAAATATGTAACTTTTGCTTTTTATTTGACTTTTGTTTGTTTGTATAGTCACAAGAAGACCCAGAGAGCATCACTCCTCTTTGAAGATGATGCTGATTGTGGAAGCTCTCTGTTTGGCTCTCCTCCCACATCTGTTCTTCACACGACAATGGTATTCTTAACCTCTTAGGCTCAGGAAGTATCCTTGAGGTGATGTTATATAAATAGTGATACCTTTCTGAATCAGTTCCTACAACCTGACCGTGGAGGTTGAGTCTGATGGAAAAGTTCACTGGAGTAGTTTTAGAAAGTGATCTTTCTGGTTAGTGGTATGTTACAGGTGAAGTACGTATGCAGAGCCTGGAGAAAAGGATTCCTCCATGTCATGCAGCACTGTTTCAGCGTTAGGTTCAGGTCTCAGAGTCTGGGGGGAGTACTGCTGCATTTCTCCTGGAGGACTCACCAGCTTTAGTGCCAATTGCATGGAGTTCTGCTACCATTCAACCAGGGCAATTCAAGCATCTCTTTTAGGAGCATGTTTCAAGAACTGAGACTCTGGTCCTGGTTTATGTTACTAGCCATTCATTAAAAAGGAAGAAAATTCTGACCTGCTACATGTTTGAATCTTGAAGACATTATATTGAGTGAAGTAAGTCAGTCAACAAAATACAAGTCTTGTATAATTTCACTTACATGAGGTATCTGGAATAGTCAGATTTATAGAAACAGGAACTAGAGTGGTAGTTGCCAGGGGCTAGTGACTGGGGGAGATGGGGAGTTGTTTAATGAGTAGAGTTTCAGTTTTTGCAAGATGAAAAATTCTGAAGATTGGTTGCATAACAATGTGAATATTTTTAATATTATTGAATGATACACTCAGAAATGTTTAAAATGATAAATTTTATGTTAAATGTTTTTTATCACATTAAAAAAAATTTCTTTCTATATGATAAGGAAAAAAGTGGCCAGTCAGTGGCTCATGGCCCAGTGATTACATCTAAGTGGCATCACTATCACAATCACCCAAGCTAAAAAATTTAGCCAGTCTTGATGTTAGTTATGTCAAAAAGGAGTATTAAAGAGTGAGAGGAAGGTGACATTATGATGATAATTTTTCAGGGAAACTACACATACTGGAATCCTGTCCTTGGCTGGTCATTCATTCCTCCCCAATATGTTCCCTAAGTCGGTGTATGTGAGTTTGCACATAGAACAGAGTGAGGCCAAGCAATATTGTATTGCCCCCTGGCCATTGCTATCAGTTCCAAAGAGCAGTGTAGACTTCTTAAACTGTACTCCATGAAGAACACCTTTACTTGAGCTGGGTTAGCTTAACAGATCAACAGTCAAACCACTTCACAGCCTGCCATGATGGCCTTCAGCCCCAAGCTCAGACCACTCCTGTTTGGCTTGTGTTAGAGGCAGAAAGACCTGAAAGACTGGGAAGAATTACTGAGTCTCCTGGCACTCCTCCCATGTAGGGGCAGCCACAGAATCCAAAATGGCAGCTCCTCCACTGGGCTGGATGAAGAAAATCCTCCCCTCCCACTGAAATGACAGGTGACCAAACCCCTGATGCCAGCACATTCCCAGGTACATTGCTCCTCCTAGGGGTACACTGAAGAAGGGGTACATAATTTTTACTATTTGTGAAATATAATCACCTTTATACAAAGTATGTAAAATATATTTTCTGTTTAGAAGTCTTAGAATACTTTAAAGTAAGGTAAATATGACTTGCTTGTAGTCCTCTCAAGAAAATTAAATTTATAATAACAATGAAGAATCAGCTTATCTTTAGGAAGATTTAAAACGAGTAGTTTGGATAGCATTTTCCTTGGTTTAAGGCCAGCAGTGATTTGAAGGGAGAATATGTTTTACCATAATTCTCTTTTTTTACCCTCATCAACTTGCATCAAAGTTACATGTAGTTTTCAGTGAACACACATTGCACAAAAATTTTTCCTGTAATTATTTCAGTTTTGTCTTACCTTTAATTGAGTTTCATTTTCAACACTTTTATGGGTTTCTAATTTTTTATTTCAAGTTCAAGTGATTATACACTTTAAGGATCTCTTCTTAACAATAACTAAGAATTTCCTTACCCTATTATTCTTACTTCATTCATAGTTTTTCTGTCATAGTAATGTTTTTCTTTAGTTTCTAAATCTGTCTTCTTAACTTGACTTCATATCATCTAGTCTAGTAGTATGAGTTAGTTTTTTTTGAGAATTTTTGATATTACTTGCCCCGAGAATGCTGATAACTGTAGTCAAGTCACATAATCTCAGTTTCCTAATCTGAAAATTCTGCCTCCAAGTAAGGGACAGATGAGAAATGGGGCAAAGTGCTTGAGGTCTTGTGTTGAAGCCCCTGCTTGATGTAAAATACCATAAATGATTTGGAAATATACTTTATGATTTATTAAGTACATGGACAAACAGATGTGTGATAGCTACTAATGTAAATTAAGAAGAAAGTAAGGGCTAGGTATAGATATAAGTAGTTTTCTTATAAATGAAGCAAATAATACTGAAGAGAACAGGAAAACCTTAAAAGATGAGGCTTTGTTTTTATAGTAAGGAGCAGACATGGCACTATGAAAGTTTACAATAGGTTTAAGGACTGATGAGGTGCAGATGAATAAAGGGATACAAAGAGGTGTCAGTTGATTGTCATGTTTAGCCATTGCTTAATGCAAACAGTGCATGCCTGGGGTGGGAGATGAAGTAATGTGATGTTTTATTTTAGCAAGACAACTCTGGAAGATGTTATCTAGTGAAAATGTAAGAGAGGAGGGAGGCGGGAAGGAGTCTAGTAATTGTCTTGGTGGCAGAGGAAAGGATCTAAGCAATGGCAGTATCTGTGGAGTTGAAACACAAGGAGACAGGTACAAAAGATATGGTAGCACAAACTCTGAAGTGCCATATCTACAAGTCTGGGATAGTAGTGTTTATTTCTTCTTTTTCCTTGTGCCCCCTTCACTATCCTGTCCTGTTGTTATTGCTATCTGGGGTTTTTGGGGACTCCCAAGATGGAAATTAAAGGAGTTCACCACAAAAATTATACTCAAATGAGAGGTTTATTAAAAAGCTTGTGCATGTGAGGGGGACAGCATCCATGGGGAGAAATGAAGTGCTGCTGCCCCTGAACAAAGTTTGAGAAAATATCTTAAAGAAGTTGAGGCAGGAAGGATGCTGTCTGTGTGGCATGTCTATGTATGTAGAGGTGGGGACTTTGGTGCCTCAGCAGTGGAGCTGCATGCTTCTTCGTGCTTAGCGTGTCTCATTAGCATGTTAAATCTCCACCCAGGGGTGTGTTTTTTAGGATTTAAATGAAGAAGGATTACTGAAAGGACAGTCTTTCTTGTTAGTGCTTGTACGTGAGCCAAGATAACAAAAGTTAAGCCTACCAAAGTAAATCTTGCAGACAGCAGTGTCCTTTAATCTAGCCGTGAAATGGCTGTAGGGAAAAGGGAAAGCAGTGGGGCGACTGATGGTTTCCTGGCTTCCTGCCAGGCTAGACCCAGGGAGTAGCCTGCTTATCTTGCTGTCTTTCCCACTGCAACACTTAGCCAACTAACTCCCTAAAGAGGCCTGTGGTTTCAGCTTGTTCTGTACATTGCAAGGTAGCACACCTGTTTTGTTTTTGAGTGTTAATCTAAAATAAAAGGCCAATGTGAGGGACAGTGAGCATCTATTTGAGTTCCAAAAGAATAGCTGTTCAGAAAGCACTGAGTCAGGCAGAAACACAAATAGCATCCTGATGTTCTGATTAGGAGGCAAGACAGGGGGTGTTTATGAGAAAGAGAAAGGGAACAATTACATGAATAGAAGAAGAGAGTTTCTATGGGTGTTAATAAGCTATAGGTATAGATAAGCTAAGACAGTGATGCTAATTCTAAAGAATGTTTTTAACTTTCAATTTTAGTTGTAGTCCCTGTTTTCTTGTTACCTTTGCAAACAGTTGGGATGCAGTGATGCTTTAGGCCCAAGTCCAAAGGTTATTTTGCCCAGTTTTACCACTCCAAAGGTCTGAGGAGTAGGACATGCAAGGTGTTCCTCTGGGATAGCCGCTCTACTACATTTTCAAGTGATTCTGTTGTTATTTTTCATGAGGGTGTCATTTATTCTTCTTTTGGTAGAAAAAAGAGAGTGTCCCTGAGGTACCACCTTTGCTGTTCACCAATGAAGAAGGGGAGGCACAATTTGGAGTGAAACCTGTGGACAAGAAGATCGAGACTGCCAGAGGATTGTCAGAATTTGGGAGCACTCATGTGGTTGAGGAGTCAGAAAAGGTGGACTTTTTCTTCTTGTATATTCTTTTTGTCTTGTGTTCTTGTAAAACCCACACATGCATACACATGTATGTGCCCTTACATTTTTCTATAGAAAATAAATGGCTCATTGGTTGCAAGTTTTGAAAACTCTGGAAAATATAAAGAAGAAAATCTCTGATCCCACCATTCAGGGAACCTTCAGAGTTATGCTTGCCTCTCAGTCTCTTTTCCAGGCTTCTGGCACAGTGAAGTGCTTCTCCCCATTGTACATTATTATCATTTTGTGCTGATGTCCATTTTGCACTTCTTTCTTCAGAGTATTCTTCCACATCCTTATTCTTCATTTTGTTTTTTCTCTCTGCATGTCTGCTCTTTCTGCTGACTTGTTCTCTTCTCTGTAGCATTTCTGTTAACCCTGATTCTCTTCCAGGCCCCACCTGTACTTGAATTTAAATGACTGTCCTAAGAAGATTTTAGATTACTCTTCTTTTACATTTAGTTGATATTGGTGTGATTTAAAATGAAATTTGTCTTTCTTCCAAAACATTAGCTTTCTTTTTCTGGACGATCTGTCATTTCCTGTAGGAGAGGCTTGTGAATAAGGCTGGTAGCCGCATTTGGAAATCAGCAGTTGCCATTAGTCTCTGTATACTTTTTCTTCTTTTCTCACTTTACTTGTAGTCTGTGTGTTCAACTGCTTGGGGTTAATCTCTCTTCTAGGGCCTATGTGTAGAACGTTGCATATACTTTTCCTCTTGAGGTTCCTTGCGGCTGCAGTGATACATATTTTATTTGTACCTGAGTCATTGTGTAACATTCTCTTCCTATGATTTCAGTTTGGATCTTTTCTGTGTTCCCATGGTCCCTGAGTTACTACAGTTACAGCACATTCCACACTTGCACTCTATAACTGCTTGTTGTACTGTTGTCTCCCTTGCTTCAGTATAAACTCCTTGAGTACTGGGGCCAGGTTGGTTTTGTTCACAATTATAACCATTATATTACTTTGCACATTATAGTCACTTTTAAAATTACACATTTCTTTGAAGAAGCATATTTTTTCATAGTTAAACCACTCTGAAATGAAGATGCACTTTATAGTCAGTGACATGTTTAATTGGGAGTTGTTTTTTCTTTCTTGCTGATTGATACAGTAGTAATGGTTCTTACAGTTGATGATAACTTGCCCGAAATGTGGTACTTGTTGAATGACTAGAATAAATGCTTCATTTTAGGATTATTTTAGAGATTCTTATTGCACACAGTGTAAGCCTTCTACAATGTAAATGTCTGGTTTTGTCAGTTAGGTTTCTCCTTGAGACTTGCGTATTAGCTAAACATTAGGAAATAATATGATCTGCTCCCATTGATTTGTATTTGTGCTTTCTCTATGACTTAGAAGTTTTTTATAGCTCTTGAACAACCTGTGTGCCTCAGAGTTAGTTATAACTGACATCTATCCCTTGGTAGGAAGGAGGGACCCACAGCTTTAAACTGATTGAAAAAATTGTCTTTGGCTATAACTTGTCTTCATAAGACTCTCTATTGGAGCAGCTGATCAAGAATTGGCCTCAATGTTTTATTATCTGGGAGTAGGTGTGATGAGCTGTAGTGCCCCAAAACATGCAAATGGGGCAATTACTAGATTCATGAGGAGTGTGGAAGGCCCTATAATAGAATGTGTATTTCCATGTGTTACTTATTTTTTTCCTGGTTGTTTCCATTTTCAGGAAGGGCCTTTGACTGTATCTGTGCAGGAAGTAGTCAAGCATTCTGATTTATTTTCTTCATTACCTGGATTGGACAAAGGAGCCAAAAGTAGAACCAAAACTGTTCTTAGTTTATTTGATGAAGAAGAGGAGAAAACAGAAGATCACTACAGCGTCCAACCTCTAAAGAAAGAAGTAGGAAAGGTGAGCAGAAGGATAATAGAGTCTTATTTCATGCTATCAGTTCTGTCATGTGACTTGCTAAGAATTGAGGGTTCTAGTTTCTCCACTTCCTCACCAACGTTTTTGCTGTATTTTCTTCCAGTGTGTTACTGTATATGATTTTGTACTGTGATATTTTTAGTTATGAAAATTTTAACCTTAATTTCTGTATTATACTGGTTTTCATGTATAATCAGTAATAATAATTATTAGTTAATTTTTATTGTGGCCCCTTTTGTCAGGAGTGAGTTGTTTTAATTTGTGGATGTGATACTAAAGAAATTGGGAGGAATTTTAGAATGTCAAGTCTGGCCACCAAAATATCAAATTAAATAATGTAAATAGTAAATTTCAAATGTCAGGTATCCTAGCAAACAAAAATAACTTGTTTGGAATCTGAAGGCTCTGTAATAGAAGGTAGATGGACATAGGGAAGGTTGACTGCTTACACCTGTGCCAAGTCTTTGGCCTAAGATGCTGACAGGTTATGGATATATACTTGACCATTCTGTATAATTTTTGGTATTAAGTCAGCTCCTGTGTCTTCCCTTGGAAAATGCGATGGGGAGAACTTATTTAATTTTTGTGTTTCCACCCCTAAAATGTTTCTCATTATGGATCTAATGATTGTTTTTTAAGTAAACAGTTCAGGCACTACACAAGGGTCAAAAGAAGATCTTTCCAGATTATGTATGTTATCTGTATTTACATATTGTCAACTATTTTTGGTAGATGTGTGTATTCTGTTATGTGAATGTGTTATTTCCTTTCTGATTGGCACTTACACTGTGTCCAACCTTACCTTTAGCTACTGTAACCAGAGCCACAAGGAGGTGTCTTTGTTGTTCCATTTTTGTAGTCGTATGTGGTTTTGTTGAGATAAATCTTTAGAAATCTGAACACACATGCACTTCCCTCGTTTTCCCAGAGTCCTGCTCCTGACGCCCGCCCCAAGAGCACAGGTGTCTTTCAGAATGAAGAGCTCCTTTTTAGTCACAAGCTTCAGAAGGACAATGACCCAGATGTTGATCTTTTCTCCAGTACCAAAAATACCAGGGTCAGTTCCAAATGGTTCTCCACATCATGGCTTTGCTATTTTATTAGATATTATCTAAGCAACTCACCTAGCTCTCTTTGTAAGTTGTTTTGGTTTGGGCTATTGAATTTGAATTTTTTCTGTTCCAGTTGTTAGAGCCAAGTGTTGGGAGCCTTTTTGGGGATGATGAAGATGATGACCTTTTCAGTTCTGCCAAATCCCAGCCTCTGGTACCAGCCTTTTGTTCACAGTACTGGGGTGTGTGGGAGTGCTTCTGGGAAAAGAAATTAATGTCTAGTTACGTGAATAAAAAATACAGAATCTCAGGGTTTACTTATCAATGAATTTCAGATAACGTGCTGATGAAAGTGTTTGTGTTGTCCCCCTCTCATGTTCCCTAGGTAATATCAAAACATTAGGTAACCGAGGCTCTTTCAGTACAAATTTGTCTGATTTTTAAGTTATTGTGAGGTCAGTGCATATAATACAGTTACTAAATATTCATGCTTTTCAGGTGCAATGCTTTAAATTTGAGTGTTAGCCTGTATGTGTTATTTTTTCCCCAGTCCCAGTAGATACTGTAAGTACTCTGTTTTCTTTTTATCACAGAGAGGACTTCTAAGAAAGTTATAGTCTTTAGAATTTTATTTTTGAAATGCCACTTTGAGTTAGTTCAGCCTTCACTTGAAAAATGACTTTTAAAACTCATAACTGAGATTCTTTTATTGCATTATGACTTTTCTTTAAAATGTCTGTGATACTTGATAGACTTCTGGTATTCTTTTTCATTTGAAGGTAGCAGAAAAGAAGAGGGTAATGAAAAAAGACCACTCTGTTTGCTCTTTCAAGAGCCAGAAACAGCCTGAATCAACTCAAGGTATCAAAGAAAAAAGCATACGGAAACCGGAAACCCCTCAGGTTAGAACTGATCTCTAAGGACTTTGAGCTCTTGTTTTCATCCCAGCACAGATGAACTCCATTATACTGACCCAAGTTATTTAGAATTCTCTGAACTGGGGAAATAGCACCTCGCGCTACTTCTCTTTCTTTCTTTATTGTATTTTAAAATCCCTGCTTATCTCTCTTCTCCTTCCGCCTTCCACTCTCGTGAATCTATACTTATCGTTATTATTCTGGTCCAAGGTAGAGGTAAAGTAGGTTGAAGAATCTTTTTCCCACTAGAAGCTTCATTTCTCCCTTTGGGCTACCTTGAAGTAGAATTACACTTAAATAAAATATATATCACATACAATTTCTTCCTTCCCCCTTCATGTTACCTCTTCTCAGATCGTTGCTGTTAGGTCTCTGTCCTCATCAGTCTTATCTATGGAGGGCCTCCTGAGAGTAGGTGAGGAATGAAGAGGGAATTCCCTTCTGGCTTGCAGTTGTCCCAAGGTGTCTCACTGAGGCCTCAGCATCCTGAGCTGTGAAACAAGTCACTAGGACTAGCATGTCTCTAGTGACTTGTCTCAAGTCTCAGCTGCTTTTGCTCGTAGAACCATGAATTTCTGTGTGCTTCCTAGTATTTGCTGTGTGGATAACTAGCATGGTAATTTTGCCATTTGATCAGTTTTGAAGCTCTGGTACACCATAATTCTCATGAATCTTATTCATGATCTCTGTCTCTCTTTATTCCATATACAGACTGACAGCCTTCCACTTAACACAATGGATGAGGAAGTATAAGAAAAGTAATTTTAGTGAAATGTTTTGAGGCCCCAGGAGAGATTTGAGTGCATGTCCCATTAGAGAATCACAGAAAGTGATAGTTTAGCTCCATTACAGATATTTACAGGCATAAGTGTAATCCAAGAGACACTATTCTTTCTATTACTTTGATGGATTTTTAATTGCATGTAATTTCACACAGGACTCAACAGGTTCCGCTCCATTTAAAACCAAAGAGCCAGCCCCTCGGATTTGGAAAATACAAGTAATTATAACATATCTGGAATCTTCATTGCCTGCCTTGTGGCATCTGTACACTTTTCTGGATTTTTACTTATGTCAGCCGCTGCCAGGTGTTTTCTCATTTCTTCCCCACCCTCCCAAGTGTTGCTTCTTGTATGCTGCATCCGTAACATCTGTTCTTTGGCCCAGGTGGTGGGCACAGGTGTATAACCCTTTGTTTTAATTCTAAGACATGCTGAGGAGACTTACCTGTATTTTTCCTTTCATATTATTCATTATGTACACCAAGTCTCTCGTGATATGTCACAGTAATAGTCATAGACTTCTCTGTTTTAAGAAAATATATACAGTAAGTTTTATTTTTCTTCTTTAGGCAAATTTAGCAATTAACCCTGCAGCCTTGCTGCCTGCAGCGGCTCCTCAGATCTCTGGAAAGAATCCTGTTCTCTCAGAATTGGGTTTTCCTTCCTCTGAACCTGGGAGAATCCAGAGTCTGGAAAGTATACGCACTCTTCCTGGGAGCGGGGAAGCCGGCGTGAGCTTTGATCTTCCAGCTCAGGCTGACACTTTACACAGTGCAAATAAGGTAATGAAGCCCCCTTTACTAGCTTGCTTTTTTTTAGCCAGAACAACTTGTGTTTCTTTCTAGTCGTTAGTTATGTACAATAGGCCAACTTTCCATTTGAAAGAGGCACCTCATCCTTCCTTTATTCTCTGTGCCCTTCTTCTGCCTCCCTAATTCTATGTCCACTTTTCTGTGGCCTGCATTTGTTACATTTACATTCCGCTCAGTAGCCACAGTGAAATAGTCATCTTCCTTCTCTAGAAAGTCTTAGCTGATCTCTGAGTAAGCGACAGTGCCTAGGATAACTCTGGCAGGTACATTCATTTCAGGTATTTCCAAACCTGTTTTCCTTGTGAAAAGTAAAACATCCTTCCTTTTGTTATGTTCTTTAGCTTTTATTTTAGTTTATTTTATTATTGGCTACTTCTTAAAATTATTTGTTAAATTTCCTTGAAATAGTCACGGTCAACTACTTTGCCTAGAGTAGCTTGTACCTTCTCAAAATTACTTGATATTTTAGAAAATACCACAAATACTGCATTACCGCAATAAGTGACATACTTTGAGGTTATATTAAGAGTTCTGGTTTCTAAGCAAGAGTTTTTATGTGAAATATTTATCATTTGAATTTCCTGTTTGTTGATTTGAAGAAAAGATCACCTTAGATTACCTTTCTTTCTTTATTGTGATATCTCCCTTCTCCTGGAGTATGATTTTAGGCTAGTCCCCAGAAAATCATACTCCAGGAGAAGGGAGATATCACATAAGGCCTATTGTACATAAGGTTAGTACCAGAATTTCTTCTGTTCGTTCTTGTTTTAAAATCTGTCCACATTTAAATTGAGGCCAAAGTAGGTGTAGCAGGGAGGTTTAGGGGATGTAGAACCACCGACATTTCTACTGTAGGTTCTAGTGGCAGATGAAATTTTGTATGAAATTGAATAGAAATTGCCCTCAGAAGACTAAAAAATGGAGAACACTAAAGGATTAAAATGACTTAGTTTTGGAGTACTAGGAGCTATTAAACTTCTTTGGAAGTATTAAAAAATAACCTCCTATGTCTTAGACAGTATCTTGATTGAGATAGATCTGGTAATCTTGCAGTATTTTGAGTGGCTGGTTATTTGCCATGTTAGCTTTGGATAGTTTTTTTTTTAATTAATAGATCAACGTGTGGTCTTTTTGTTATTGTAGAGCCGAGTCAAAGTACGAGGGAAGCGTAGGCCACAGACCCGTGCAGCTCGGCGGTTGGCTGCCCAGGAGTCCAGTGAGGCTGAGGACATGAGTGTTCCCAGAGGATCCATTGCACAATTGGCAGATGGCACCATTTCACCAGATGGGTATCAGCCACAGCCCAGGGCAGCTGGTGGAAAAGAGAGCTCTGAGGAAGCCCTGTCAGCTGCCTCTTTGACTTGGACAGGTGGTCTGGTTCCTGGAGTGGACAGAAACCCTTCAGGGAAATCTCCGGGTCAGCCTCTTGGGGATGACCTTTTTCATTCTGGAGATATCTTTTCCAAAGACACTGAGTCTCAGCCCATGGAGAGAAGAAAAGCCAAGGCAAAGGCTGCAGAGAACCCAGCCAACCCACCAGAGGGAAGTAAAGAAAAGAGCCCCATGTTTCCTGCTCTAGGTGAGGCAGGTAGTGATGTTGATCTCTTTCAGTCTGTTAAACCAAAACCAGCAAAGAAAACAAATCCCTTCCCTCTCCTGGAAGGTGAGGATTATCTCTTTCCAGATCAGAAAGGCAGGAGGAATGAATCAAAACTCAATGGTCAGCAAGCTGTCATCTCAGAAGCACAAGATATTTTTGAGGTAATAAGATTTAACAGTATGTTTTTGTGCCTGGTTCTTTATGAAGGAAAATACCAGTTGGCCCATTAGAGCCGTAAGTTACATTAGGCTGGTTTGTTGCTGCCCAATATCTACTTGCCTAGTAATTATAATTAGGTTCCTTTATTAATAACTGAAACTTACTGAGAAATAGTTGTTTTGTTTCATATAGATGGTAATTGCTGGCTGGACATAACCATTAATACAGATCTTGATTTTTAGAGTTTATCAGAATGTTGCTTCAGTCAGTTTCCTTGACATGACACTGCACGACATATATAAAGCAGTATTGGTACAGCTTAAATGTTTAACCTCTGGTTCTTAGGCAAACAGGTCCTAGCTGATGATTGAGCACAAGCTACAAGGCCTCCTTCCATGGCACTCTCTAGGCAGGTGTTTATAGAACATCTGGGTACTGGAGACACAAGATGAACTAGGACCAGTGCTCTGCTCCTTAGTACTCTCAGGGAGGGAAATTGGATACAGATAGGGCAACAGATAAATAGGATGTTTTCAGAAAATGTTAATGTCTTAAGACAATGCAGGACAGTGGTTCGGAGTGATGGGCAGGTGTAGGAGGCTCTTTTTCAGGTGGGATGGGTAGAGCAGGCCTCTGTGTAGAGTTGGCATTTGAGCTGGGACTGGAAAAATGAGAAGGACCAGGTCAGGCAGAAATCTAGCAGAAGGGGCAAGTCATGTGCCTGTTCCAAAACACTGGCAGTTTGTATTTCTAGATATTGTTGAAATACCAAAAAGTAGTTTTTGCTTTAATACTGTTTTGCTTATTTTTTTGCCTTAACAAGGATGATATATTTGCCACAGAAGCAATTAAACCCTCACAAAAAACAAGAGAGAAGGAAAGAACATTTGAACCCAACTTATTTGATGATAACATTGATATCTTTGCTGACCTAACTGTAAAACCAAAAGAAAAATCCAAGAAGAAAGTGGAAGCTAAATCTATATTTGATGATGATATGGGTAAGTTTGGTTTTCTACACATGACATAGAGAATATTATCATTCAGTGACTTGGCTCTTTGTCTTGGCTCTTTTCCTGGAAAGTGTTCCCCAGTGGGTTTCCTTTGGCTTACTATGTAATCCTGAGTTAGACTGAAGATGAATAAGTAAATGGACTAGTTATTTTGGTGAAGTAGCTTTTTGGTATTATGGACATCGGGTATTTGAAGGAGCCCAGAATTTGACCTTTTTAACCTTACTATTACATAATTTAACTTTCACCTTACTATTCCTCTTGCCAATTACCCGTGACAAATCTGAACACTCTGGTGTTATGGAAGGAGGCTCAGAACTACACCACATGCTGAAGTTGACAGGTTGCTGCCTCAGGTGTGGTGTAGTTGTTGAGTCAGAGTTCTTGCTGGAGAGTGAGCATCAGTGTTCAGAGAATGGAGAGCAGTTCAGGAGGAGAACAAGACTAAATAGGAAAGCAGATTATAACTCAGATTTTACATCTCACCGAAGATCTTCTGTGTTTGTAAATGCGTTCATTTTCACTCCATGGTGTAACATCTACTTTGTAAATAGACATGCCAAATGCCTTATAACCCTAAATGTAGAGCTTCTGAAACGTCTTGTGTGTTAGAAGATAGGATTGGGCTAAAGCCAGATAAACATTTCCTACTCCATCCCCTCTCTCTCCAGGTCTAAACTTTGGGGTTACCTTGTAGAAAGCTGGGACTGCAGTGCCACACTGGGTCTATTCCCCGAGTTAGCTGTGAGCTCTGTCACTCTCTGTTTTCTACCACATGGGGTGTAGAAGAGACTTTCATTTTTTTATTATAAATAATGTGATACAAACTTCATGTAATAGACTAATACTATCCAGAAAATGTAAAACGTAAAAAACCCTAGAGATAACCATTAATGAGAGTTAGGTAGTATTTTTTCAGATATGGTGATATTGTTACAGGTTTTTATACTTAGTTTTTCCAAAATAAGAATATACTTTACTGCTGTTCCTTTTAGTCACTTAAATGTTGTCTTATATCAGTAGTGATCTGCTTCCCTGATTTTACTGGTTGTTAGTATTGCTTTGTATTTAGCCCTTAGCCTATTGAGGGTGATCTAGATTGTTTCTAAATTTTCTCTATTGTAAATGCTATCCTGTTTAACATTTGTATATAGTATGTATATTCACACATGCTAACATCTCTGTAGGGTAGGATTTTACCAGTAACATTACTGGGTTAGCAAAATTACTGAGTAAGATGAGTCATGAAACAGCTAGAGTGAGTGAAACACTAAACACGATGTAGTCATAAACACTTAACATTTTTAGGATTGAGATGCCTGAAATAGATGCATTTATTCTGAAAAGGGTGACTCCTATGTTGGATTTCCTTTTGCTTATTTTTATTGCCCTTTTTCTTTTAAAATTCATTGAGAAAAGAATGTGGAAATAAGTGTAATGTAACAGTAAAGTTAGGAGCTGGATCAGAGATGCAGCTATCCTTCCCTTTTTCCTGTCCCACATGTGTGCACACACACTTTTGTAGCTGAGAAAACAAGTCGTAGTGTTCGAAGAGAACATGTGACTTGTATGTGATCATAAAACTTAATTTAATTAGTAGCGGAGCCAGGACCAATATCTAAGAGGCTTGGCTCTGTCTTAGTGTTTTTAGGTATCCCAAATATTACCAGACTTTAGTCTTTGCTGGTTTGTGTAGATGTGTGTTAAAAGCTTTTTTTCCCTTGCCTATTTAGCAACTTTTCTTCTTTCTTTTTAAAGATGATATCTTCTCCTCTGGTATCCAGGCTAAGACAACCAAACCAAAAAATCGATCTTCACAGGCAGGACCCAAACCAAGATCTGAACAGAAGGTGGCCAACATATTTGATGATCCTTTGAATGCCTTTGGAGGCCCGTAGAGCATACAGGGTATCACATCTCACTCTTCAGCTATGTCCTTGAGTTAATACTGCTGTCTTATGTGTTCATTGTCTTAACTGAATTATAAAAATCAAATACTGAAACAGCGTACTCAACTCTTACCAAATGCATTTAGTGTTTTTCCGCACTGGTTTTAATCATGCTTAATATAGCAAAACAAGAAATAAATGTTTCACAGTGGGTTTTTTTTATTAAAAACTAGAATTAGCCTTGGTAAAGCCACAATATGATTTAGGTATATTAGGGAAGAAATCTCTTTGTGCCTTTCATGAATGGTCAAGGAATCCTAGAGATAACAAGCAAATGCCAGAATCATGAATAAGAGTCTTTTGTTTAATTGGATGGGAGCCCTATTTTAGTCAGAGCTTGGCCAGATGATAGAGGAAGAGGATGAGAGATTTATCTACTTCGTGAATCTTTGTGCTGGGAGAGAAGGTTTCCACTGATTCCACTGAAGTTTCCTTTGATGCCTCCATAAGTCCATTAAAGAAAAGTTTGACAAATTATGGCACTTCATTATCAGTTTTTGAAAAAGTATTTTTCTTTTAATTCATTGATTTTTAGAAAAAAGAGAATGTGAACAAGAGAAAGAAAGAAACAAAGAAACATTGATTTCTTGTCCCACTTACCGTATTTTGCTGTGTATAATGTGTACTTTTTCTCCTAAATGTTTTAGAGGAAAATAAGGATGCTACTATACATGAGTAGTGCTAATTCCTTATCTATATAAATGCTTTTATTCTTTTATTTATGCTTATATGTTAAAAGTGTAACTCTAGAAAGCATTAATGGTATCTGTATGCAAAATAATACCCTGGAGTACGATAATTGATTTTATTGAACTTACGATGAACTTGCAACAAAAGCAGTTTTGGCCAATGATTCAGTGACATGAAATGAATGGCAACATATTGTTATCCACAGAGTAAGCACCATAGATGATGCTGATTGTTATCCACTTGATAAGATAGGTGATGCTGACTTTATTACCATAGGGTGAACAGTGTGAAATTTAAGTGGGAGAAATTATTGGAAAATCCCTTGGAAAATGTCAAAATGGTTTCCATACACGGCAAGTTTTAAGCTAAGAGTTATTAAATATGCTAAAAAGCATGGTAACAAAGCTGCAGAGAGACACTTTGGACCTCCTCCCCCAGAGAGTGTCATCAGATTGGAGAGGCAACATAAAGTAAAGCTTCTTCAGATGCCAGGACAGAAGGCAATGTGAGGGAAATCTTCAAAATGACCGGAGGTAGAGCAGCAGGTGAAGGCCTGGATTCTGGAGAAGCATCAAACTGGGATCTGTGTTTCGACCAAGATACACGAGAAGAAGAAAAAATTTCATGAGAAAAAAACATTGATGATTTCTCAGGGACCCCTAAATGGTGCTTTAACTTTATGAAGAAAGAAGGTTTGAGGATGAGGACATGAACGAAACTTGCCCCCAGACTTCCAGCAGCCCATGAGAATCAAGTTTTGGAATTTCATTCTTATATAATCAGTCTTCAAAAGACTTACAACTTTCAGCTGTCCCAAATCACCAGTATGGATGAGGTCCCACTTACATTTGATGTGCCATCCAACAGAACTGTGGACATCAAAGGGGCAAAGACCATGGCTGTCAAAACTAGTGTTCATAAAAAACCACATTTCACTATTGTTCTAGCCTGTTGTGCAGCTGGGACAAAGCTACTACCTACGATCATCTTTAAAAGAAAAACATTTCCAAGACAAAAGATTCCAAGTGAAGTTATTGTCCATGTGTGTGAAAAAGGATGGTTGAATGAAAAAGGCATGAAAATCTGGTTTAATAAAGTCTGGTCATGAAAGGCCTGAAGAATTACTGAAACAGCTTTGCTTGTTTTTGATTGCTTCAAAGCCCATGTTATACAAAGTGCAAAAGCAATTGCAGCGAACTTGAAGACCCAACTTGCCATGATACCTGGTGGGCAACCACCTGACTGCAACTTCTCCATGCGTCAGTAAACAAGCTGTTTAAGAAAGAGTGGACATTGTAGATGCAGTCAGCTGGTAATGATTTAACACCTGTCGGCAGGATCAAGATAGCACCCATCACCCAGCTTTGTGATTGGATCCTAAGTTCCTGTAACAGTGTCAAGAAAGAAGTGGATGTGAAATCATTTAAAAAATGTGGCATCAGCGATGCTATAGATGGAGCTGAGGACTATGAAATTTTACTGGGATGGGGAAAGTGACTCTTCAGAAGACACCGGTAATGTAGAAATTTAAGAAGACAATACGTCTGATACTGACTAATGACTCTTGGCCTTCTCTGATGTATAAATATCATAAATTTGTTACCGGTATATAAAATATCTTGTATCTGTTCTTGTTTTTTGTAATTATTTTTATATAAAATTTCTTGTACCATAATATATTAAAAAATGAATGCTAAAATTCCTTTATAATACAAAATAACAAGTATGCACATATAAATAAATAAATAATTGAATTAAAAAATCAAAATGAGAGGGTTTTTTTCCTGAAAGTTTGGGCCAAACACATGGGTGTGCATTATACACAGGAGTGCATTTTACATGGCAAAATATGGTATATTTTTAAAAAGATTTTATTTATTTATTTTTAGAGAGGAGAAGGGAGGGAGAAAGAGAGGGAAATATCAGTGTGTGGTTGCCTCTCACATGCCCCCTACTGGGGACCTGGCCTGCAACCCAGGCGTGTGCCCTAGACTGGGAATTGAATGAGCAACTCTTTAATGCACAGGCTGGCATTCAGCCACTGAGTAACACCAGCCAGGGCAAAATATGGTATTTATACATTCATTGGTGGATTCTTGTATGTGCCCTGACTGTATTGAACTCACAACCTTGGCATATCGAGACAACGCTCTAACCAACTGAGCTACTTGGTGAGGGCAGAAAGTAAAGGTTTATTGGAACACAACCATACCCATTTATTTACATACTGCCTATGACTGTTTTTACCCTACCTGTAATGCCAGAGTTGAGAAGTTGTGACAAAGGCTGGATGGCCAACAAAGCCTAAGATAGTTTCTATCTGGTCATTCACAGAAAAAGTTTGCTAATTTTTGCTCTCAGGCATCCATTTATATTCCTTGGGGCTTTGTGTTATTTTGTGAAAGAGGCATAATGAACCCAGGTAATTGTAGG
>PVKM010019754.1:0-23946 GCA_004027735.1 Carollia perspicillata | reverse complement strand
GCCAACCCTTGGCCCCAGAGAGCCAGATTCTATTCTCCATAGTTCTAGTCAGCAGCTGGTTGGGATAGAAAATAAGCTATATATTTTGTGGTAGCCACATTACACTGTTAAAAGAAACAGGTAAAATTAATTTTTATATGAGTTAATGCAATATATTAAACTATCACATCAAATGTAATCAATATAAAAATTATCAATGAGATATTTTACATTTTTGTACTAAATCCTTGAAGTCTGGTACAAATTTCAGTATATTTTATGCTGGAAATGCATTTGAGTTTGGACTAGCCACATAGCAAGTGCTCAGGAGTCACATGTGGCTCATGGCTACCATACTGGAGTTCAACTCTAGAGTCTCTGGTAGTAAACCTGGCTTTGTTGAAATGGCCTGACCATGGAGCTTGACTAGTCTAAACTAGGTGAGTGAAGCCAGAAATATCCGATGTTCTTGATGAGGTGGGGAAGCTGAGCTGGGGTTGAGCACCGAGGTTCATGATGAAGCTAAAAGGTGGTGATAAGGATGGAGGAGAGGGCTGTACTTTAAGTCTGGGAGGTCTGGGTCCAAGGCGGGAATTTCCAGAGTTGGAGACCATGGAAGTGGGGCAGTGTCTGATGCTGTCAAGAGCGGGTGGAAATCAGGACCACTTGCTTTAGGTGCTGGAGTAACTTTCAGGCCAGTGTTTTGAGGCCTTTGAAACCACCCAGAATACTGACAGAAAGGTGGTGATGGACAAACCATGCCAATGATGCTGACACTGTTTGAGGAATCAAGACTGCCTCATTCAGACGAGGTACGATCAGAGCCAACCTTATGGACCTGAACGCCATCTATTTATTGTTAGAAAAGCCAGCTACTAGTAATTCTAATTTTTCAAAAGAAAGATTTAAAAAGGCAGTAAGTGACAAACATGGATTTAACCAGCATGCTTCCTGTTGTATTATTGAATCCTTGGTGTAGGTGTTAAAAAGGACACACATTCTGCATTGACCTTCTTGAATAGTACTTGTGGATTTTACCATTAATAAGTCCCCTCCAGTTCTCACTCTCCAATTAGTTGTGTGATTATCTAACAGTATTTTGATCTGGACTAAATTTCCTGTTATAATGACTAGTTTTTCATGCCTTAGACTTTTGTGAAGAGCAAGATAAATCACCTTCATCTCTTCTCCTTGATCAACCACACATAGCACTTCATAAAGAGAATGATCAGATTTTACATTCTCAAATGCCTGCTAACTGACTTTTGAGCAGGGTAGATACTCACCTGATTTTTCAGATGGATAAAACCAAGGCTTTTTGACCAATTACTGGACTTTTCCAGTTGACTCAATTAACAAAATTTTAAACCCGTAGCATTTGCTTAATGAAAACACATGGAAATGGTTAGTACTGAGGTTTCTATGTTTCACTTTTGGTGAAATTCAACCCTTTGAATGACTGGATTTTGTAGAGAAGGGACTCTTTCTATTTTTTGTAATTCACTACTGTATCCCAGACTCTGACAGAGTGTATGTACTCAATACATATTTTTGAATACATGGATGAGCTACATCATTTCTTTCTTTAGTTTTATTTAGATGGTCAAATCTCTTTTATTGGTTTTAAAACAATAGTTCCTCATATAGGATTTTTAAAGAACAAATCAAAGATACACACATACCCCTCATATGGGAAATCTAGAAATGTTTCCTCATTTGTTCTGCACATTGGGTCTTAAAGATCAACTCATGTTAAGCACAAATAGTTCTGCATCACTATTTTTACTCTTGCATCATATTTACTAGTATGGCTGGATCATAGTTTAGGTAGTCATTTCCTTAATTAATGGCCCTCAGGTTATTCTAATTTTTTTTTCTAATTTAAAATTTGCTTCACTGAACATCTTTCTACATTCCCTCCTTATATGCCTCCATGGTTGTTTCTCTAGGTTAGTGCTGACCAGTGAAACGGCAGTTCATAGAATGCCCCAATTTAAGGGTTTGTAGATCCTGCCAAAGCCCTACAGAATAAAACTTTAATTTATACTTTTACTGTCCATCTGTCCACATCCTTGCCTACATTTAATATTAACAAACATTTGTTCTTACCAGCCTACTGGGTGAAAGTTATATTTAGTTTATTTTGAGGAGGTGACCTTGTTAATTTAAGTATACACAAAATAATAAATAGAAGGTACATATATGTGTGTGTATATATGCATATATGTACAACTTAAGTATTAATACCTACCCCTCAACTGAATATTAAGATTGCCTTAGGAGCATCTTCCCAATTGTGCAGCAATAATTCATTCATTTTTGCTTTGGTATATAAATATGCCGTGCTTTATTTTTCTGTTCGACAATGTTGGACTTTTGGGCTGTTTCCTGTTTTTTTTTTTTTTTTTCTTTTCTTCCTTTTATAAATTGTGTGTCTGAGAGCTTTCTTGTGTACGTCTCCTAGTGTACACAGGCAGGAGCTGTGAAATTGCTGAAATTGCTGGGTTCTGGAGTACCATGGAGATGGCCAGGTGTCCATTCAAATCTGTTCTCCCCATCTTCACACATGGTGTTCAATGAGACATTCTCCCACACTCCCTTTCGGTTGGATGGGGCTGTGTGACTATGTTCTTACTGATGGAATCTAAGCAGCCTTCCATTCTGCTGCTTTGGGGTCAGAGTCTTAAAAGCAATGGATAGACCTCCTCCATGCTCTCTTTTCTCTTTGCACATTCCAAAACCCAAGTAAGGTAGTAACCCAACTTCAACTTTGCAGAAAATGACAGAGTCTAGGGTGATGGGAGAGCAACGACTTAAAAAGAACCCAGAACCTGAGTGACCATGAGGAACAAAGTTGTCCCATTGATCAGGATAATAAACTTCGAGACTGGTCATTTTTTGTTAGTATTTTATTGTTAGTATCTTTATTATGGCAGCCTATATTTACTCTAATTCATATATAAGGAAGCACATGCTAAACTTCACTGAATGATGCCATCCTCGTACCCAGAATGTTGGAACCAATTGACAGTCCCACTAGCAATGTATGAAAATTCCTGTTGCTCCTTCTCCTACCAACCCTAGCTGTTGTCCGATATTATTATTTTTGCTTTGGTGGGTAAGAAGTATTTTCACTTGCAAGCGAAGTCGTGAATCTTCAAATATTGTTAGGTCATTTCATATTTCTTTTTACCTGAAATGTCTATTTGAATCTTTTGTGCTCTTTTTGGGTGTTTATTTGGGTGCTTTTTTATTGTGGTTAAATATATATAACAAATATATAAAAACATATATTTATACATTTTAAAAATATATAAAATCTGCATTTTTACTATTTTAAGTGTACAATTCAGTGGCATTAATTATACTCACAATGTTACTTATTTCCAAAATTCTTTCATCACCCTCCAAAACAGAAGCTCTACCTATTAAGCAATATCTCCCCATACCCCCTTCTTGAAGACCCTGATAACTTCTGTTTGCTGTCTTTATGAATTTGCCTACTCTAAATATTTCATGTAAGTAGAATTATATGGTATTTGTCTTTTTGTGTCTGGCTTACGAATATAGAACACATCACAGATGTGCATGTCATCTTCGTGCAGGGACCATGCTAATTTCTGTATCACCCCAATTTTAATATATGTGCTGCAAAGCAAGTAATTGGGCACTTCTTAAAATGTTTATTTCTTTTGGTTTGTAGTTCTTTATATATTCTAGATTCTAATACTCTTTGATTAAATGGGTAGCAAATATGAAGTGGGCAAAAGTAGGTTTACAGTTATCAGTAAAAACAGTTTATTCTTATATTATTATTTATTAATTATCATATTATTTTCCATATGAACAACTATAAACCTACTTTTGCCCTACTCTACATTTTCTCCCAGTGTGTGGCTTAACTATTTTTATGGTGTCTTTTTGTACCAAATTTTCTTATTTTACATTGGCAAAAGTATCTATGATTTCTTTTGTAACTTGTGCTTTCTGTGTCCTGTTTATGAAACCCTCTTCTATCTACCCCATCTCATTAAATTATTCTCCTATATTTTTTTCAAAAATAGCTTTAAAGTTTTGCCTTTCATATTTTTGTTTAATCCACCTGGAATTGACTATATTTAGTATGAGACAGAAATCTAATTTTAATTTTTCAAACTGCTTCAGCAACATTTACTGATTTATCCTTTCCGCAGTACTTTGTAATGCTTCTCTTGATGTGGATTTTTCATATACACCTTGGCACTAAATCCCCACACCACTTCCATGTTTTAATTGTGGCAGCTTTATCATAAGTGTTGATGGCTGCTAAGGCAAGGCCCTCCATCCTGCTTCCATTCAAAATTATTTTGGTTATCCTTTGCCTTTTATCTTTGAATTTTGGCTTGAATTGTCAAATTCTTCAAAAAATTGTACATACTTTTCTTGTATTTATATTGAATTTATATTTAAAATTGAGGAGAATTGCTATCAGTTTTCTCATCCAGGAATGTGGTAAGTCTCCCCGGTTATTTAAATATTCTCTTTAAAAAGTCTTATGTTTTTTTCCATACAGGCCTTTAAAAGCTTTCTTTAGATTTGTTCCAAAAGTTTTGCTATTAAAATGCCATATTATTTAAAATGACTTATTTATATTGTTTTTGTTGATGTTTGAAAAAGTAATAGATTTGTATACATATATTGATTCATTTTTGTTTTATAATTTTAAATATTGTTATTTAAGTTTTCTTCTTATAGGTCTATAATAATAGGGGTATAATCCTGTTTGATTTGTCTGCTGAATCTCATTTGTGGTAGATTTATTTATATGCTCTGTGATTTTGGATTGTGAGTTCATATTCAGCAAGGCTTTATTTGTGAGAATTTTGTGGAGGTTATATCCATCTTGCATTTCCTCTTACCTATTCATTTACTACTAATTTTTTTTTCAATTGGGTTCTTGGCTTGGGAGATCTGAGATCAAGTAGTATAAATCTGAACTCTAAACCTGTGTAAGTGAAGGCTCATGATAAGAATTCCGAGGGGAGGGTATTTTCTCTCATACCCTGAGCCCAAGCAGAGATGTAAGCTTCCTTGTTCTCCTCTATGACAATGGATATGTTTTCTCCTAGTCCTTTTTTTAAATAAAGTCATTGTAATTTGAAGCCTCAGCTTATGCAGTGGTCTCATTTCTAACTTGCTGTCTTGCATTAATTCAAAGCCTTTTTCAAATTCACGTACATTAAAATTCAAGTCATTATTAGATTTCCCAGACCAGGGACTAATTCCCACCCACACTACAGTGTAAACTCCCACATTTACCATTCAGGATTTTAGTATTTCTTTGTTTCTAGCCTCGTGGGGATACTTTTTATGGGCTCTGCAATATATTGAAAAGTAGCTATTTTACATATTATTGAGTTCTAAATGTGTTTCATAGGAATGTTGTGGGTTACCCTATAATATCACCACAAATAAAATTTATTTTTTTACTATTTAATTATTTACCCCTTTGTTTTAGGTAAAATATGTAATGACATTTTTTAGCCAAAGAGACCTTTATTTTTCTTTCTTTCTTTTTTTTAAATTTTATTCCCTGCAGCCAGTTTTAATGAGTGGCAGCACTGCACCACATGCTACAGTTCAGGGTGAGAATGTTCTAATACACCTTTCTGATACTAAAATGCTTACTTTCATCACCCAAATGTCCACCCTAACTGGAGGGAAAGCAAGGCGGGCTGGGCCGTTTTTTTTTTTTAGGAAATCCAAGTCCATGTATTGCTTCTTTGCAAGGAGATGGGGCAGGGAGAGCAAGTTGTAGCCCACAAAGGAAGGACTAAAGCAAGAAACATATCGCTCTATCCTTCCCGTGAGGCCTGCCGGCCTGCCTGCCGCCCGCCTGCCCTTAGAAAGGAACTACATTTAGCACAGGTAGTTTTCATGTAGCAGTGGCTCACGCTGCCTCTTGCAGCAGAGATCCCTGGGCTTTCCTCTTGGAGCCTCCCCTCGCCTAGCTCCAGCCGCAGTGGGCCAGAGCACGGTTGGCCTCAGCCATCTCGTGAATATCGTGCTTCCTTTTGATCTCAGGGCTCTGGTTGTGAAAAGCCTCCAGCAGCTCACACCACAGCTTCTCTGGCATCAGCATCCGCCCCTGCTTCTTCTCCGTGCACTCAGTAATCATTCGCTTCATGGCCAGGAAGCGATGACGCTGGCCTAATAGTGGCAGAGGGACCTGGTGGCAATGGCCACCCTGGAGGACGGGGACCAGCCCAATCACAAGTTCACAGCTCCTCAGTGCTTGGCGGAAGACGGTGTAGAGGTTGCGTTCAATGGTCAATGGAGGTTGTTTTCATCGCTGGGGCAGCTTTGATAAGCTGAGTCTTCCTGAGCTGCTCCTCCAACTTCTGTTCCTCGGTCACCTCTGCCCAGGGCTTGAGGGAATGTTCCTTGTCAGTCTGGGGACCCCTGTGTTCAGGGCCACCGTGGCTCCCCCTCACTTGGATCAGCCTTGGAAGCCGTGGATCAGCACTCCGAACGCCCAGTGCTGGTTCTGACCACCTGCGTACTGCCTTCACCCAGGGGGCAGCCATCTTCGTTTGCCACGAGGACCCCACACGAACTGCCCTCGGCATGCCTGAGCGAGTGACAGAAGAGAAGGAAAAGGCTCTACAGGGTCCGAAATTTGTGCATAACTCAATTAATTTGGGTGTTAACAGTCTCTTATTCCAAGGTCAAAAGGAAGCACTCACCCTCCCATTATGTCACATTCTCGTGTGACTCGCTGCCGCAGTGGCAGCGGTTGCTCCTCAGGCTCCCATCCCGAAGAGACATTTCAATCAAGATTGAACCGTGCTGGCTGGGTGCTTCAGTTGTTGGAGCATCACCCCATACACCAAAAGATTGCCTGTTCCATCCCCAGTCAGAGCGCGCACCTAGTTTCTGGGTTTGGGTTCGACCACTGATTGGGCACTAATCCATGTTTCTCTCTAAAAGCAGTGAAAACGTATCTTCAGGTGAGGATCAAGAAAAAGATTTAATTCATTTATATTTGTTATTGGGAATAACTTGATGTTTTCAATAAACTCTTATTTTTAAAAAAGAACTTTTGTTTATTTAATTTTTTCCAAAAATTTTTAACATAGGGGCCATATTTTGTTTTCATCTTCTCCAGTGTTTTCAAAAGCATATATACTTCTCTAAAGTCTATTAAAATGGTTTTTAAGCCAACTTTATTTTAAACCAATTTCAGAAATTGTAACATTCAAGCATAAACAAGCTCTGAATTCCTTGTGTGAACAAGGAATTTAACATAAATTTGCTCTCCTTCCTTACATTCTCTTTCCACTTGGTCTTAATTAATATAATGTGAGCTGTTACATTTAGGTTTTTGTAATTAGAATTTTAACAACATATGTATTCTTTACTGAGACTACTTTTGACATTTTAATTCAATTTAAAAGCAGTTGGCAAACATTTAGACTTGTATTTTAATTGACTTTACTGCTTGCTACCAAACCTTGTTTCCTTGTCAATTGGAATATATAATACTCTCAAATAATTTCTTGAACTGTTGCAAATTTTTCAAGACCTGAGGATGTCTGCTGCTGCTTTATGCCTGCTGGAGAGATATATATATATATAATTACAAATTTCCCCTTATAAAACTCTATAGCTCTGGCTCCATTTTCTTTTGGAATCCAGTATTATGAAGTTACTGACAATGATTCTATTGCAGGTCCCTAGCCCCTTGTAACTAAATGACCCAATCTTATATATGTTTATTTTCTACCTTATATCTTCTACACATTATGTATTTTCTCTCAAAGTTTTTCCTTTTCTGTCCATTTTATATGCATTCTTGGAGAGATTCTCCAGTTTGTCTTTCACATCATCTATTCAATGTTCAGCAGCAACAAATGTGTTCTTTCCTTCCATACCAGTGTGGGGTTTGATTCTGATAGTGCATTTATTGCATTTTTGTTTCCTTAAATTCTTCTCTTTTTCTCTTCCCTTCACTCATTCTGTTCCCTTTTCTGCTTAACCTGTTTCCTAGAAAGCTTGTTTGTGTTTCATGGAGTTTGTCTTCATATATAACAAGAAACTTCCTGAAAATGTCTTTCAGGTGTGTAGAGCATTATTTTCAAAGGAATGCTGTCCTTCTGGGTCTTAGAGACGCTATTCCTGCTCTTTATCCTGCAGTGTCTAATAGGCCCCTAATCTGTCCTGACCTCTCTTGTCTCCTTCTTGAGTACTGAGAGACTCATTAGTTCTTGCAGTTATTTTTTTGCTAGACAGGGTGAGCAAGTTTGCCCTGGGACCTCTATCTCCCTACTTGCTTTATGGTTGAATCATGTTTTTAGATCTACCCTGGAGGGCCAGCCAGTGTTCAGCTGCCACTTGTCAATAGGCTTCATCTACTGCATGTCTGCTCTACTGAGGTTACATCTTTCTCCAACCACCATCTCGATTTGCTGGTGCTGTGATCTGATGTGTCACAGCAAAACTACACTCAGCAGGTTGCACACCTCCTCCAGTCACTACCATGCCTGCTCCAGTCTCTTGACCATTCTTCACCTCCAGATGCACAGCCTCTTCATCAGCCTATCCTTGAGCCCAGTGGTCTTGCCCATTTTCAGGCTCCTCCTGGGTATGAGAAGATCTTGGGGGAAGGGATGAGGATGACAAGGGGCAGCTGTTCTTTGTTTAGTTGAAAGCTGAAGCAGCAACAGTGATGGATATTTACTCCATTCTCTGGTTAGCAGAGATTCTGGATGTCTGAGTCAGGTACAGACAGAGAGGGGACTACAACATATCTTCCTACATATTTTTTAAAAGCAGATTTTCTTTATAGAGGAGAACTTGGCATATGACATATATGTTCCTGATAGGTTTTTCTCCATCCAGCTTCATTTACCTTGTAAGTATGTATTGTCAGTTCCTTCCACATCCTGGCAATTAGGTTGTCTGTCAGTGTTCATTCACCTCGTTAGTGGTGAGTCTTCATATTTGTCTTTATTCACTGGGGTATTTTCCTGAGAAACACAGAGAGGCTTGTTGAAAGCCTCTAGCCAGAGGCCATTTTGTGAAGTGTCCCACAAGGCATTTCAATACCTGTCTTCCTAGGGATCATGAAATCCTTAAAGGGAGGGGCTGGGCCACAGATATCACTGGGCCCTTAGCACCTTGCAGGCACCTGGCACAGAACTGCTACTAAATAAATGTTGAAAGATCAAAAGAAAGAGAGGAAATTATTTGTTATTTATCTATTATCCATCATTTAAAAAACTGTTTTAAAATACTCATAAATGGTGCATGTGCCTCTCTAAAAAGAATTGGTGAAAATTTATCTTGCAGCTTAAGAATCTAATTAAAGGTAGCTTGGGTCATGCAGTGTATAACTAATCCTTTCATTTATGCAGTTAAGAAATATTTTTTTAAAAAGATGGGATAAGGGAGCAACTTAATACCTTTTCATGTACAAGACACCCGTATGATCATCTTCTTGATGATGACTCTTTGTCTGTGTTTTGTAATACTAAGTAGAATGAAGAAAACAGGCTTAAACTACAACCAAAGGGCTGTAGGTTAGAGGCAAGCAGGAACTTTCTGATAGGAAAGCTGCAAAATGTATAGAATTATCAAGGGAACTTGTGCAATTGCTTTCTCTAGCAATGCTTTTCAACATTTTAGACACAAAACCGTTTAGAGGTGGGGTGAACAGCTTGGCTGCCCTCAAACCTTCCAGCCAGAAGGGACTCTGAGTCTTAGCAAAAGGGTCAGGTCACCCTTGGGTGCCTGAGAGCCCTCAGCTGCTGGCTTGGAGGCAAGCATCTGTCACGTTGAAGGAGTGATTTAGTGATATCAAATAGCTGGGTGATTAATCAAAAGAACAAGTGAGCATTTGACATCAGAGAGGAAAAAAATAGCCAAGGAGATGATTTGGGGAAAATAGGTACCCAGGCTTGGAATCCCAAACCAATGGTGCTTTTGGGTGTATTTACAAATCATAACCCATTGTAAGAGAGAGATCAATCTGCTGTACAACTAAATTAATACTTGTTTAAGAAAAGTCAATCCCCTGGATTATTAGAGAAATTAATAAAAGGCCTAAACTGATGCTGTTCTTACCTGAGCCACCAGCATGTTCTGAAAGTCATCAAGGCTTACTTCCTTACAAGCTAATCAGTTGATGTGGCCCATCCCCACCCAATCCAACCCTCTCCTCTATTCCCTCTTTCTTTTCCCTTCCTTCTTTTCTAGCCACAGAACTCTTTCTTCAAACAAAACCTGATACAGATGTCCAGTGAAAAAAGGTGCCAGAATAGAGGGGGAATGGGAAGCTCCATCCCCTGACTGCTCCCATACTTCCCCTGGGTGTCCCCTGAGAAGCCCTCGGAGCACAGTTTTAAACTCATAGACCAAGAGCACAGACTCCGAAGCCTCACTGCGCGGCAGAATCAATGGGGGTGGGCTGTAAAATTACATTTATGCCCCTAACTCATCCCTACTGACCTTAAATCTTGGGGTGGGGCATGGAGATCAGATGTTAAGATGGTGATTCCTGTATAATTTGCCTGCACAGGCTGAAAGACCTTGGTGGGGTTGTCCTTGGGATCCTAGCACTTTTGTCTCCCAGGATCCTCCTAGGAGTGATGTTTTGCAGCTGGATAATGTCAGTTCTGTCTTCAACCAGGTCTGGATAAGCCACTCAGAACCCATGCAGACACATAGCGTGAGACTGTGGGTGAGAGGGACCAGCCGAGGGACACCAAGGCTTCCTGGGAGAGGGGGCATTTGAGTAGAAGTAGAGAGCAGGAAGTTCCATTCACTTCTGTTCAGTTTTGCATGTAAACATCCAGTGCAATGCATTCAGAAATCTGGATGCCACACCAGAGTGGTTGGTCCTTCTGTATGTAGAAAGTACTCAATACGCAGTCATTCCCTATAATATCCAACTACCTACAATTGCTCTTCAGTTGTTCCCTTGCTTTATTCTCTAGTCCTTCTCACCACTGGACATACTATTGCCTCTTCATCCTCCTCCTCCACTACACTGTAAGTTCCCTCTGAATAGGACCTGTGTCCCCACAGCCTAGAGCAGGGCTTGCCTGGCTCATAGTAGGTATTTAACAAATACTTGTTGAGTAAGTGGGTGAGTCCATGACCAGCTGGCTGCAGGGGAAGGAGAGCCTGTGTATGGGTATAGTTGTGGGGATGGTGAGGGCATCAAGCTGTCTGAGCAGTCCAGGCCCAGAGGGAGGCTGGCAGAGTCAGGGCTGAGAGGCAGGTTCCAGAGAGCTTGTGGCTGCTACGCCAGAGTGGTTGGTCTTTCTTCGGGCAGACAGTGAGGAGCCACTAACCTTCTGTTCAGGGAAGAGATAAGATCAAGCTTGGCTTGAGAAAAATTAGTTTGGCAGGAGTGCAGAAGGATTAGAAAGGGGAGGGGATGAAAGCTGGGTGACCATTCTGAGACTCTCCAGTTCTTCAGGGAAGGCAGTGTGGGCCGGAATTGGGACAGGCTCATGGCCTTGAGACAAGGGCATTGGGAGGAGGATGTGGCAAAGGGAGACTGCCCACCATGCCTCTCAAAAGACTGTGCTGTAGTGAAGGAGAGGAGTCTGAGATCCATTCATCCATCCATCCATCCATCCATCCATCCATCCATGAGGGGAGTGCTGGAGGCAGAAGAACAGGTGGGACTGCCAAAGACTTGTTCATGGGCCCCGGGTAACAGAAGTGCCGAGGATGGAGCTTGAGACTCCTTTTGAGACCTGAAGAGGGAATGGAGGGGGGAACACTAAGGAGAAGGACTGGGAGGAGGAGAGCCAGGACTGTGGAAAATGAGGCAAGAGCCCAGGAGAACTGATAATGGAGAGCGCTGAGGGTCCAGGAGGATGATGGGTAACTGAGAGGAAAGTGGGTCATTCCAAGGGTGATGGCTCCAGAGATGCTAGGGCACTGTTGCTGCTGTTTGGCAGGGCAGAGGGCAGCTGGCATGAAATGAAGAAGGATGACAAGGGAGTGGAGGCCCATGGGATCTTCTCCTCAGGTGCTGAGGCAGGGAGCAGGGAGGAATGAAGGGATGAGGCAAGGAAGGCAGCTGGAGTCAGTGGGGGAAGCAAAGCAGTATCAAAATGGGGAGAGTCTGGCTGTGACTGAGGAGGAGTGGTCCCAGTCAAAGAGACACTGAACATTCAGGGTGGGAAACAGATTGAGCAAAACCCAAAGAGGAGGGTGGAGAGCATAGGAGGGGTCATCACATCTGCCCGCTGTCAGCTCATTAACAAACCCAGCACAGCTTGGTGGAGAAGAGACAGCTGCCTCCACTGTAGGACCAGACCATCTTCAGGTCTGGGGTGGGGGCGATAGGGTGAAGAGTGTCTCCAGCATAACAACATGACGGCCTCAAGATGGGTCCTTGGACTAGAACCTTGGCTATCTCCAGAGACAGAAAAAGAAAGCAGAGCAGTGGGAGATGAGGCCGAGAAAGTTCCTCCTACCTCTGATACCGTCTCTCTGTTGCTGCCTATGTATGTCCTTCCAACTCATGTTCAAGCCTCACCCACAGTAATGGTGCCTTCCTCCGTGTGCCCCACCTTGCATAACCTTCTGCTGGCCCTGTTGCATTCTCCTCTTTTTATAGTGGACTACAGTGACTACTGGTCTCCCCCTCCAATCCGTCCTTTGAGGTCAGGGCCCTCTGTAATGCTCACGGAATGCTTTCTGAAGTGAAACCTCAAGGCAGCCAGAGACTTCTGGAGGACAAGAACAGCATTTGGACAGGAAGCATTTCCAGTTCCTGGATACCCTGGAACAGCAGTGTCTGAACCCAAAGGTTCTCTGAACCAATTCCTTCATTCGACAGAGATATTCCATCATTTTCTACAGGCCAGGCACCATTCTAGGCACTTGGGATTCTGTAGTGAACAAAACAAACACGAACCCCAAGAGTGAAGACCCAATTCTAATAAGGGAGGGGGGAGCCACAACAAACATAATTGATTAATAAAGAAATACAGCATTAGAAAGTGAAGTGTTATGAAAAGGAGGAAAACGCTGTGCCATGGGATTGCGCTAAATAGGGTAGTTAAAGTTAAGTCTCTCTGAGAAGATGAAAGAAGATAAATATGACTATTTAAAACTCATCTAGACCTGGGTGGGCTATAAATGGTTAAGGCCTGCTCCTTCGCCAGACGCGTCGGGGCTTGGGGAGCAGGGGTCGAGCGGAGCGTTTCTCTGAGTATACCACGAGGGGGAGCCCGGACCCCTCCTAGCGCCTTCCCAGCCCTCCCTCACAGCCTTGCGCGCAAAAGTTTTTCTTAAACTAACAATGCCTGGGTAAGGAGGTGCTCGCGCCTGATTGGACGAGAGATTTTTGCAGGTTTGATTCCTTGATTGGACAGGAGGTGTTAGGGGTGGGGAGAGAGCTGGTGGTGGGGGATCCCACTCCCTCCCTCATCAGTCTGGCCGGCTTCGTCCTCACGTAGGCTCCGCTGTAGCTCGCAATGTGACAGCAGGACGCATACGCACTCTCGCGCTCTCACCAGCTCGCACTCCCTCGCCCTCTCTCTTTCACACACGCACGCACACACCCACCTCTCCCATAAACACACACACACACATGCACACCCACACCCACGCGCGCCCGCACCGCCCCACGCGCGCACACTCCCGCCCACGCCCACGCCGCGCTCCAGGGAGTCCTGTCCCAGCGAGAGCGCGAAAGGATACGGAGAAGCCACCCGCGGGGTGCGCAGCGGCGCCCCGGGACCCGGCGCCCTCCCCGCGCGGCAGCCTCGGCTCCGGCTCGGCCTGGGGGCTGCCGGCCGGCGATGGCCCTGGATTGCCTGCTGCTGCTCCTCCTGGCAACCGCAGTGGCCGCGATGGAAGGTAACGTACCCTTCTTCGTGGAGCAAGTTGGCTGCCGGCGGCTATACCCCGGGGCTTCTCTGGTCGCTCGCATCCCGCTAGGATGTTAAGGAGCCTCAGCCCCGGGCGAGCGCGGGGCTGGGGCGGCACCCACGGGCGCGTCCCCGCTGGCTTTCGGGGCCCCTTGGCTCCCGCGGCTGGCACTCCCTGGCAGCCACAGTCTCCCGCAGCTTCGGCTGGGAGAACGCGGAGTCGCTGCATTGCGGTGCGGGCTCCTTAGTTCCGGACAGAGCTGGGCGTTGGGGAAGAAGGGGCGCCTTGGACCATCCAGCCCCTGGAGAGCGGGCGTGGGTCCGCTCCCTTCCTACTCCGGGCAAGGATGCACTTAGGCGACCGCCCGCCACCTCTCCGTTTACTTAACTCGGCGTCTGCCGGCTCTGGGATTGTGGGCTAGGCGGGTTAGAGCTGCCCTAGTACCCCGAAAGTGCCTGGCGAAGAAGAGGGGCTGAGTTCACTGGCTCTACCTTCGGGGACAGCCAGATGGTCCGGGAGCCTGCCGGGCTCATCTTTCTTGGGTCAGCCTGGGCTAGGTGTACACCTTTGTCACTTCTTGAGCCTGGGAACGGGGGTGTGGTGGGTGGTTCGGTGCTGCCGAAACGCACCCAGCGTCTCCTTTGCCCACTGGAAGGGGACTCGGCGCCGGGAGCGAAGGACGGAGACACTCTCCCTGCCACTTCAGCCTTGGCTGTGCCTCTAGCTGTGGAGGAAAGCGCGCGCCGTGGGCACCTCTCGGGGCGCAGCCAGAGCACCCGCGCTCCGCGGCGCCCGCGAATCCCTGTGGGAAATCCCTGCCCGGCTCCGCGCCCCCGCCTCTTCTCCCCGCCCTTCTCCTGGCGGAGCGGCTGCTGGCCGCAGACCCTCGCGGGGAACGCAGCTCGGCCTTAGCGCGGAGTTGGGTGCCGGGGTAGAAGGAATTCTTGGGCGGCACTGCCGCCGCCGTAGCCGGGCTCACTGCCGCACTGCCGGGTGGCGGAAGCTGGGTGGAACTCCACGGGGACTAGGCACCGAAGGGGCGCAGCTCCCGGCGCCCGTTCCGCCTTGCAAGTTGGGAGCTCCTTCCACTAGGCTGCAGGGTTCCTCACCGAACTGTTACCGGTTGTTTAGGAGTACCGCCACCCAGAAAAGCCCGCCGTGGTTCGGCAACCCTGACCCCTCCAGAAAGCGCTGCTCTTCTCTAAGCGAACGAAGCTTGGCATTCAGTGCCCTAAGGTGGGGCTAAGATCCTCTCACCTTCCAGTGAAGACCACCATATCCCATGTTCGTTCTGGTGGCAGCGCAGGGGTGCGGTCATTAATGCCTAGAAAGCTCTCACTTGCCTTTCAAAGGTGGCTAAATTTTGTCTGCCCTCCACCTTCCACTGACCTTTTGAATGCTTTTGGGAATGGGCAGGGTCTGGAGTGGTGTGGAGCGAGGATGTTTGGGTTTGACTTACTGGGGGCCCGTGAGAGATCGTTTGAAATGGGACAAGCAAATCGACGGACAATTTCAAACCCGTCAGGACAGCCTGGGTCAGCGCGCGTTTGCAACGGGCGAAGCGAGAGGGGACTTAGCTCTGGGGCCCTGTGTCTTGCCTCCATCTCTCCCAGAGCCTCTTGGAGAGGGTCAGGGGCTGGGCCGCTCAGAGCAGATAGGTGCCCATTTTGGGAGCTTGATCTTGGCATTGATTCTCCATTGATGAAGGAGGGCACATGCCTGGGAATGAAACTGCTTGGAGAGCAAATGCGTGGGAACACACCAGGTGTCTGGCAGTGTATGGTTTCTTCCTTAAACCCCTCTTCTTTGGGTAGCCAGAACTGCCTGTCTGCTGGCTGGCTGGGCCTGCGTGAGGGAGGGTGGTATGGTGCCTGCCTAGCCCTGAACAGGTCCTGCTAGCCAGGTCATCTGGAGCAGCCCGTGCCATTCGGGCTGTGGCCCTTCCCTCCGAGCAGCACGGAAACTTTGCCGGTAGCCTGGCAGGAAGGAGCCTCTCTGGGCTGCCAATCTCTCCAGCAAGGGTTAAAAGAAACACCACATTCAGCAGAATATTAAAGCAGCCCCACAGTCCCTGCCCAGTGTGCAGGGTTAGTACACACCATTCACTCCTTCCTCTCGGATGAATACAGGCAGGTTCGTTTTCTACTCTGCTCACACAGACCTGCCTTCCCGCCTGCCTGGCTGGGCTGAGGCCAGCGTCAATCCGCTTGTGATGAGTGAGGAATAATGATCAGAAAAGTGGATCAATGCAGTGCTTCCCAAACTCCGCTGTGGCCAGGGCCCCCCTCTCTTTGTGCGTTCAGTCACTTACATGTCTGTCTGTCTACTTTGCTCCAAGGGTCTCTGGGGGAATTTCAGCGGGGCTTTGTCATCCAGGGCAAGCAGCTCGAAGACCAGTCAAGTCTTTAGCCCAGGCCAGGCCAGGGACAAAGGGACAGTGTCAGCCATGAGACCAGGTGGAGAGAGGTGACCAGAGGCAGGCAGGGCCCTATGAGACTACCAGCAGCACTCCCTCCCTCCCCCCCTAGCCCACCCAGCCAGTGTGGAAGGAAGGAAGGTTGGGGCTAGTTGACCTGGAGTGTGGGAAACTCACACTGAAAGAAGAGCACTCCTCTCTCCCCTTCTCCATTCCTACTTGATGGTGTGGCTCTGTTCTGTTGGGAGAGAGAAGGCACCACAGGAAAAAGGCTCTCCAGGGGATTTTTAAAGTCTGTTTTCAGAAGGTAGCAAGGCAGGCTGCGGAGGCAGGGAGGCTGACATCCCCTGGCCACAGAGCCAGGCCTCCATCCTCAGCCTCTGGACAAACAACTGTTTCTTCAAGCCCTTTTCTTTTCATACTGTGTCCAAGAGCTTGTGAGAATGGGCTGCTGGTATGTATGAAGCGAAGGCAACTGCCTGCATTCTCTGAGCTGCCTTTCAGGACAGGGTTGGGGGACCTGGGCTTCTCTTGAGGTACTTCTGCCGCAGCAGGGACACACTGGGCTGGCAGCGGACACTCTTACCTCAGAGGGAGCTTCCCTGGACCAAGCATGTCTTCCGTTCTGGGAGGGAGCAATCCTGAATGGCTGACAGCTAACGCTAATAGCATTCTCCTAGCCCCACCCCCTGTGTCCATGAAGGATCATATACCTGAAGGTGGCCTTAGTGTTTGGACACTAGCTGACCAGAATACTCCCAGGGGATCTGCTGTTTGGTGTGGTCTAGAGTAAAGTCCTAGGCTTGGCATCCTTCAACGTGCACTCGGGTTTGATTTGGTGGTACATTTCTTAGGGCTTGGCAAACAGTGGGTTCTCAATAGTAATTGCTGACCCATGAATACATGCCGAAGGTATGGCATTCCTTTGTGGCATACCTCACCTTGAAACGCAAGGGCATCGAATGCCATTGTACACAATTAAATCTCCATTACATCATGGTGAAAATCCCAACCTCAGCCCATGTGTTTGCAATAGGCCGTCAGGCCAGACAGTCGTTGGCTGTTTCTGCTTTTTTTCTGTCAATATTTGTTTGCCGAGTGTGCATCTGTTCCAGGTGTCCATCAGCATGCCTGAGCCTACAAGCAGTAGCAGGCGTCAAAGGTTTAAAAAAATATCTGGGAGAGAAAAGTAAATTTGAGAAAGTGCTATCCATTGTCTGATTTTATTTTCTGTGCATTATGGAAAGGTTGCTATTACTCAGGGACACTGCCTCCCCACCAACGCCCAAGCTCCAGCTAGTGAGTGGAATGTTGGTGAGGTATGGCAACGCAGCTCTGGGCAATTGCTTGAGAGAAGTCTTGGCCATGTAAACAGCTGCAGAGTTCTGGCCCCATCCCCAGCCCAAGCCTTCTGGGTTGGCAGAGCAGAGGTGTCAGCAGCTGGTGATGCCCAGGAGCAGAGGGAGGACCCAGTGGGCCACACAGGATCCTGTTCCAGCCACTCCTGCCTTTTGTTGACCTGTGCAGACCTAGACTGAGATCTCAGAGCCCCTGCCTTGGCCCCTCACAAGGATGGGTCCTAATTACCAAGATGTGCTTTGGGAAAAGCCCATAAGGCGGAGGCATGATATAGTACCTTTTTATATTCCATCCATCAAGAAGGGATCTTTGATAAAGCAAATTGGAGCAAAAAGGAAGGGGACCGGGGTGGGGAGGGCATGACATAGCACCGTGACTCCTTCCTCTGGTTCTAGTGTGTGGATCCACCCATTTACTGGAAACTGCTGATCCTATAGATGGTCGACTGAGTTTCATGAACTTGGGGCAGTGGAAGGAGCTGCAGGGTGAGGACTGGAACCTGGCTGTGAGGATGGGGCTGGGATCAGCTGGGGTGCAGACAGATTGCTGGATTGTGAAGCCAGAGTACTCCACCTCTGGCTTCATCTCCCAACTCTGTCACTTGGGAAAATCGCCGATACACCTGACCACTGTGTCTTTCTTTCTACAGAGGTCATGATGCTCACCCATTCCAACCTTAGAAGTTGGACTAGTAACATACATTATGAGGATATGCCTGTACTAGTTAAAAAAAAGATGCCATTGAAGTCAAAGGTACATTCATATTACAAAATTTACACAATCATCTATAGCTAATCCCTATGAATTCTTAGTAACACTGAGGTTCAGGGGCATAGTATCTTTCCAGCGTGGGCAAAGGGTGGAGGCAATTTTGAACGGCAGAATAGGGGAACACCATCTCAGGCAGTAGTTCTCAATGAGATGACTAAGATACAGTTGTTAAGTGGTTTGATAAGGTCACATAACTAGTAAGTAGCCTGCATTTGAACCCAGGCAGGCAGGTTCTGGAGTCTATGTTCTTAACCACTCCCCCTTACTGTGCTACTTTTGTGGACTTTGCAAGAAGAAAGAAAGGTTCAGATCAGCCTGAATCCACAGGTGGGAAGAATGCTGATGCTAACTTAGCCACTGGTGCTCTGTTGATTACTGGGAACTCCTAGTTTCCATGGTTTTGGAAGAAGAAATGGGAGAAATGCTCAGATAATCCCAGCACTTCAGCTCAAGCACCAGTTTCCTGCTCTCTTCCTGCCCCTTTCTCCCACCTCCCACGCTCATTGCCACCCTTCGTACATGAGGACACAGGGCTGGAGACCTGCACCACAGCATGGCTTCTGAGCAGGAATTGAGTAGAAGGACTGGGAGCATCTTTGCTCTGGCCACCTCATCCAAGGAAGAAATGTTCCCAAACAGACAAATGTCCCCAAAGGAGTTGGGCCTTAGTGCCTTATGCATTCTAGAGGCAGTAGAGGGGGGCACACAGTATCCTTCCTGCCCCTGCCTGACTGTCTAGAACAGGAGTGTCAAATTCATTTTCACTGGGGGCCACATCAGCCTCAAGGTTGCCTTCAAAGGGCCAAATGTAATTTCAGGACTATATAAATGTAACTATTCCTTAACAGTTAAGCTAGAGCTCAGTGCTGCCACTGGGTAGAGACAAGGTGCTGGGCTGGATAAAACAAGGTAGAGGGCTGGAATCAGCCCACAGGCCTTGTGTTTGCCACCTGTGGTCTAGAACATATCCTTGCACTTGGCTTCTAGGACTCAGCTTCCCTGGAAGAGCTCGCTTTATATCTCCCTCTTCTACACTTACTGCTTAAGCAACCTGAGTATTTTTATCAGATGTTCATGTCTCCGAAGGTGGTGGATACACAGAGCATTAATGCCTGCCTCTCTGAGGAAATGACTATAATAATAAAGTAACGCCCTGGGAGAGATTTCGTATTTAAAAGCAAACATTGCATGAGAAATTCTTCAGCTTCTTCCGGGGGTTCCGTTCCGTTTCAGCTGTAGCAATAGGTAGGCCCCTCAGGTCAGTGTTTGGTTGTGCTTAGACGGGGTGCATTGAGTGGTCATGTCAGGGCCACCTGCTGCACCAAAGACCCCAGACACCTGATGTCTGAGCCACCTTGCTGGCTTTTGTTGGTCACTCCTCTGGAGGTTAGAGAGATGGGAACACACTTTGCTGGGAGGCTTGGGTGGGCAGTTGGTTTCTCTTAGCTAATGAATAACTGCTTTCCATCTGGCCTAAGACATAGGAAGCGAGCAGGTGCATAATTAGCTCTCCCCCTCCCTGCACCTGTTTACTCATTGTTAGATCAGACTGGGGGAGGGGGCAGCAGGGGCTGCGTGGGGACACCCCTAGGGTAGAAGCAGTGGGAAGTTAACAATTATTGATAAAGCAAATTCTGGGACATGGTGACCTCCTGGCTAATCATGGTGGCGGGGGGAGGGAGGGCGGAGGTCCCTGTAGGCTGGTAGGGGTTCTGCAGGGGCAGCTCAACAGAGATGAGTAACAGTGAGGTTGGCCGCCAACAAAAGGGCCTTAGCCTGGTGCCCTGTGTGAGGAGACCCTGGTCAGCAGCAGGCCCAGGACTGTGTAGAGGGCACAGAGGCCAGAGTCTTCACTGGTCCTGTGATCTACCAGGTGCCTCTAACTTGATGAGTGAGAAAGAAAGCATCTTATCCTTCTGCTCACTGACTCCCTGGTAAACATGGAGTGTTTCTCAGCTCTGTGGGAAAATGCCTAGAGCCGAGGATGGGGATTCTTCACTTCATTGTAATGACCCTGCTAATAACTGGGGCTTCAGGGTGACCTGGTTGCTGAAGGGTAAAAAAGGTGGTGTAGAAGATGGCCCCGTTTCTCCCTCTGTCACCAGTAGAGATGTTCTCCAGGTCAGGTGAACTCCCAGACAACGCCCTTAGCAGCTGCTTCAGGAGGCTGCTCCGTCCCCTCATGGGAGGTTCCCCCAGAGTTCTCTGTAGCAGAACTGGGCCAACATGGAAACGTAAAGGAAATTTCCTGAGAATTACCAGGACTCATTTCTGCCTGCAGATTGCACCTGAGGCTCTGCGTCCCTCCTCTCTCCCTCCCCTCCAGCTTCCTGGCAGCAAGTGACAAAATAACTGATTTGAATTTAACTTCTTTGCCCTGCTTCTCTATCCCCCAGTGGAGGTGATAATGAACAGAGAAATGGGCAGGCGCAGGTGGTCAGGATGGGTGGGGACAAATGAGGGAGCAGGGGCCCCATGGTATTGCCTAGCTTCTGAGGTTTCTGGGACTGATTCTGTGGCTTCTGAGCTCCAGGGCACAGACCAGGGCTCAGGCTTCTTGTCTTGGCCTTGATATGTCTGGAGCAGAACTGGAGACAAGTTTTGGGGAAAGGAAGAAACTCCCCAGAAATCCTATTGCTTGCAGCATTAGAGCCAGGGCTGGACTAAGCTCTTACCTGCTCATTGAGTATTTACTGATCCCCATGCCTCTAATGCCCACGCGTTCATTCCCCCAGTTTACACGCGAGGAAGCTGCGGCTTTGAGCCGTTCAGTTACTGATGTAAGAGCGAAGATTCAAACCGAAGTTCTGACAAGTTGGATGACACCCAAGTCTCTGCCTCCAGCTCAGCATTTTTTCTGTTCAACATTGCTTATTCATGAAGTATATCAAAGAGCACCTATTAAGCACCAGCTGTTTATGCACTCTCCTGCCAGGTGCTGTGAAAGGTACCAGACCATCTTGCTCCGGTCAGCTCCCTGGGGTCCCTGTGGCTAGGCTCTCCAAGGCTTTTCGGAACTCCCCCCACCTGTGCCCCCAGCTGGAGGAGAATGTTTTGCCTTCTTGATTTGCATTTTCCTGTATGCACATGGCCTTTGCCCTGTGCCCCAACCAGTCAGACCCCCACTGTGGTCATTATTGGTTTTCTTTCTGCTGCATGTCCATCTGGCTCTTGTCTTTGTTGAGATGTGTTGCTTAGTCGGTTGCAGTTTGGCATCTGTGCCTGGCTGTTAGTGGTGGGGAATGTGTAAGGAGCAGGGTTGCTGTAGGTCTCCCTCCATGGTTCCACTTTCCAGAGGAAGAGCCACCTGCAGGTGTTCACCTTTGGGGACCTCCCTGGCTTCTGCCCTGTGGACCCTGCCATGCCTGGGGCCATGTTGCTTCATTTTTTTGTTTGTTTTTAGTCCTTACTGGAGGACACTTTTTTTTATTGCTTTTAGAGAAAGAGAGGAAGAGAGGGAGAGAGAAACATTGATTGGTTGCCTTCTTATACATGCCCCAACTGGAGATCGAACCCACAACTTGGGTATGTGCCCTGACCAAGAATTGGACCTGCGACTTTTTGGTCTACGGGACCTAGCTCCGACCAACTGAGCCACACCACCCAGGGTGCCTTGTTCCTTCTTGAGCTCTGGCTGCTTCTGCTCACCTGGCCAGATGCAGATGCCATGACACAAAGGGGAGGAGGAGGAGAGAGACCTCTAAGCATCCTGGTCTCACTGGACAGTGACCTGTTCCCTTGGGGTTGAGTCTTTGGAAAGGGCTGAATAGGAAGACTGGGAATAATTGCAGGCAGCTTCATCGACAGTGGCAGCAGAGAAAATGCCTTATCTTTAAGTGGCAGCAGGGCCTTGCAGTTAATTGTTCTGTTGTTTTCCTCTTGCTATTTTTCCAACATGTCAAGGTAGAACCTTTGCCCTTGGCATTCTCATTGATGCTGAGGCTGGAGCTGCATAGTGAACTTGGAGAGGGGCAGAGGTAGGGGAAGAGCCTCACGGGGGACTGATGGAAAGGGAGCCCATCCAGGGGTGCTCTCAGCCCCTTTGGCAACACATTCAAATGGCCTGAGTGCTGGAGCATAGGCTATAAGCTTTGAGGAGAGGAAGAGGGTCTCAGGATCATCAGAAAATCCACCAAATTTTGGGCTGCTGTCCAGGGGCCTGTGCCAAGCACTGGGCAGACCATACTTCGGGGGTCAGACCACACCTTGGTATTTGGGTTTACCCAGTCACTACATGTGTGAATCAGGACTGACGCAAGACCCTTCACAGTCTGGGTTCTCCTTTCCTCCCCTCTCCATGCAGGCACAGATCCACACACGCCACACGGGTCCACACACCCTGGGCATCTCCTTTTCCTCTTCTGATTTCCCTGTGTGCCTCTGGGTCTGCACCTGCTTGTTCTTCCTGTGTTGAAGTTTTCAGTGACCTTTTCTTGGCTAACCCTAACATTTTCTTTAGACTCACCACAGTGGTTTTCTCTTCTTGGAAGCCTTCCTCCCAGCCCCAGGCTAGATTACATGGCCACAGCCGCCCCTGCCGTCTCCCATGGAAGCACATTCCACACTGGTCTGTAGTCGTGTGTGGATTTCACTGAGTACCCCACAGTCTGTGAGATGCTAAAGGATCGGCTCTATCTTAATTGTCATGGTATCCTTAGCATGTGACACATGGTGGTGTCAATAAATATGTGTTGTATTGATGAAAAAAAAGAAAGAAAAGGTCAACAGAACACTTTAAAACCCTGAAGTCATGTCCCATGTGGTAGTTTAAAACATATCTGCAAATTTTTCGATGTTCTTTTTTGTCAAAACATGAAGCCTAAATCCTCTCCTTAAATATAGGTTGGCTTTCCACCTCACTCTAATGAACAGTATGTGGCAGAAGTGTCCTGCCTAACTTTGCGGGTAAAATCATAAAAGATGCTATAGCTTCTCCTTGGCTCTCTCTCTCCTGGGATGCCTTTGTGACCCAGCCTCCATACTGTGAGGAAGCCCAAGTGACATGGAGGGGCCATGCGTAGATGGGCTAGCCATGGCCCCACCTCAGATCACAGCCCACAGCCAGCATCAGGTGCCAGACATCTGAGTGAGTGAGTTTTCTGTTCATTGCAACCCCATCCTTCAGGCCGTGCCTGCCGAGTCCAAGTGGGAGGAGACAAGCTTTCCTCACTGAGCCCTATCTAAATTGCAGATTCATGAACAAAATAAATGCTGTCTTTGATTAAAACTAGTAAGTTTTGGGTTGGTCTGTTATACAATAATTGATAACTAAAAAAATCCTAGAATTAGCAGCAGAAAAGTGGGTTAGAGGAGACGAGAGAGGATTTGGGGTGGGGGAGGAGATACGGTATCTCATTCATTCAACATTTAACAAGTATTTGTTAATCTCTTACTATGTGCCTGGCATTGTGAACAAAAAAGGAATGTTCCAGGGCTTGGGAGCATCCTAGTGTAGAGAGGGGCACAGTCATTAAGAAAACAAATAATGTAGAATGTAATTTCAGGAAGGTGCTACGAAGGAAGTAAAGAGGGCAATGTGATTG
>PVKM010019753.1:0-23942 GCA_004027735.1 Carollia perspicillata | reverse complement strand
ATCTCCTTTCCTTCTCCGCTTTCTGCCCTTGCTCTCCTCTCACGGACACATTTGTTTTCTTACATAGGGATGGTATCATGTTGACGGGGTGGGTGAATTGAAAGTCTCTTTTAAGTCCCTGGAAGCAGAATATTTTCTTATGGATTTTTTTATTGTTTGGACTGTTTTGCCAGGCTAATGAAAAAAGACTCTGAGGTCCCCTTATCTCAGGCTGACCAGAGGATGCCTTCAAGTTTTTGTTTTTGTTTCCAAGCTGGTTCCTTACAAATGCATGCAGAAGGTCACTCTCAGGTCCCCAAGATAGTGGTGGGTGATCAATCACGTACAGGACGTCAGCATCACGGAAGATAATCCCATGCATGGGAGGATTGGGGGAAGGAGAAAGGGGAGCGGTGCAGGACTGAGCTGGGAAAGGGGACCTGATGGATTGCTTTCTCTACCAGTTTGGGACGGTCAGCAGTGCCTTCCAGCTCCAGTGGCCAAGCTTCCCCTCTGACAGTTCACTCCACATAAATAAATATCCGCATCCATAAAAGGCTTAGACATTTCCCAGATAATCTGATAATTGCAGCTCAGCGAGATAGAAAGACTGTGTTTAATAGCTCCAAGGGTTGGGTCCACATGGGGCCTCCAGGCGATCCCTTCAAAACAAATAGGGGACTCCGGTCCTGGCTTTGCCAAGGACAAGCCTTGTGAGGTGAGCGGCTCACCTAACATCTCCAAGCCTCAGCTTTCTCAACTAGAAAATTAAAAAAAAATAATAATAACTAGTTTATTCTTTCACCAAAGACTTATTAAGCATCTATTTTGTGACAGGCCTTATGTTAGGAACTGAAAATTTTTCTTAAAGGATAGAACCAGTCCCTGGTTTCAGGGGATCTCAAGGTTTAATGGGGGAAAATGTGAGTATTAAAGGGAAATAACAGTAATATTTTCAGGTGCTCTTGTGGCACCGTGTGCCAAGTGCTATGGAAGGACAAAGGCGGAAATGACCTAGGAGCTTTTCTTTAGGATTTTTTTCCCACCCTAAAAGACTTGTATGTATGGCTTTTTATTTGTTTGTTTTGTTATGATCTGCTTTTCATGCTAATATATTTCATATTTTCTTGACTAGTTATTTTCCAGTCATTGTTGTCATGATGAACAAGTGCCAATTACTTTATCACGCGCTGTTTAATTGCACTGACAGTTGTACAAGTTTGACATTCTAATTACCGTGTTTGATGTAAGAACCCTGAAGCTCAGAGAGGTGAAGGAATCTACTCACGCTCCCACAGCTGGGCAGTTGCAGACCTGGGGTCTGAATCCCCAGCTGTCAACTCCAAGCTCATGCTCTTCCTGCTCCTCGGTGCTGCTTCAGGTACACGCGGCTACTCAGGACTGGCAGCTTCATCTGCAGGACCAACTGCAAAGTAAAAACATGGGGACTTTTGTTCAAAAATGATTAAGAACTTCGGGACAGCAACATTAAGCAAAGCAAAAGGCCTTTCTAAGGATGGGGCCCTGACTGACTGACTGCCCAGGCGGCACACCCTGCCAGCCATCATTCCCTTTGCAGATGGCATCTTCCACCATGGAGCAAAGGCATCCCAGCAACTGGCAGGCCCAGACCACAGTGGCAGGTTTTCCGTGGGCGAGCTTCAAGTACAGGTTTCCTGATGTTCCCCAGAAGATTCAGTGTGGACCACTTGGGCAGAACCTGTGGGCACTGAGGTAGCTGTCCCCGAGTAGGAACACCTTACCTGGAGACAGGTACCTAATCATCTGCTGACAGGGGTTCCCGCCGCACCCTCAGCTTATGTTTATAACCTGAGGGGGAGGACCTTACAGCAGCACAAACGCAACAAAGCTAAGGCCACTCAGCATCTCTTTTTAAATGCAGACCAGGCCGGTAGGTGTGCCCTGACAAAAGGCAGTGGGGAAAAAACAAAGAGGGCTTTGCATCTGCTGGTTTATAAGCCTCCCTCCTGTAGCTCTCAAGCGAGTGTCAACTCCTGTTGACCCAGTAGAGTTATGATTGTTCTTTTGACCAATGGTTCTTAATCAGTGCTATCTAATCTTTTGAGATCATAGACTCACCTATGAAAGGATGGACTATCTCCCCAGAAAAAAAAGACATATGTGTACATAAAATATTTTGCACACAATTATAGACTCCCTATATGGACCCCAGAGTTTTAAAAGCCCTGTGTTAGACCATAGCTCCCTCAGTTATAGAATTCTACAATGTTAGACCCAGATCGAAACTTAGGAGATTTTTTTTGTGAGACTATCTTTTTCCTCAGGGGGATGAAGGCTGAAGTCAAGTAGGATAATACAGGGTTCTGTGCCTTTTCAAAGACCTACTCTCCTGCTGGAGAACCCCACCCTGCAGCTAGGTGCCTCCTGAGTTGCCTCCACTCCTAATTTGCTCCTATCGAAACCTCATAGCTAGGTGGGACAACCTAACACCACAAATGGCTGGGATCAGGACGTCAGTGAACATTTGCAGAGCACGTGGACAAGCCAGGGTGTTAGGCACATGTTCTTGTCCTTGAAAAGCTCACATGTCTAGAGGAGAGACCCACAGAAACGATAGAATGCCATGTGGAACGTACCATTATAGATGTCCGAGTTAGGTTGGGAGGTGACAGAGAGGAGGGCAGCTCCGCTTGGGTGCATCATGCATGGATGCTGGAGAGGAAACATTTACACAGGGTCTTGAAAAATGAGCGCAGGACCACGAGGGAAACACTCTGCTGGCTGAGGAGACAAGCACGTGCAAAGGCAGAGAAGGGTGAGACAGCGGGAGGCACACGGGGGACTGGAAGTGGCTGGATTAGCTGCAACCCAGGCTGTGTCTGAGGAATTGGTGGGAGGTGCGGCTGGAAGCGTGGAGAGGGGGTCAGAGACTGGAGGCCTTGGATAGCACTCTAAGGGGTTTGAACCTAAGGAAGAATGTCAGCCTGAGTGATGGATTAAGGAGTCTCTTCCTGAGGACGGTGCAAGGAGGCCAGATATCCATCTGTCCCGGATGGCCTTCTGCCGGGTGGGGGTGGGCAGGAGGAGGAGAGCGCGGACTCTCTGAGATCCCTATCAGCCGCAGGCAAACACTGGAGAACGTAAGAAGGGTCCTGCAAAGCATTCAGGAACGACAGGCCATCAGCCTGAAATGTGTCTCTAGGATGTCAATGAGATTTATTTACCAGCAGAGTACCATTCTTCTCCACTAAGATGGCTAAATGAGAGGAGGCCTTCTCACCCGTACAGAGAAATAACTTCCATGAATTCTTTTTTAAAAATTAAAAAACGAATCCCAGATTGATATACTGACGAGTTTCCTCCACAAAGTCTCACATTTTTCATTCATTCTTAAAATTGAACCCACTCAGCCTTGGGCGGTGGGCTGGCTCTGCGGAAATATTGACCAAGCAAGAAAAGAGCACATGTCCAGAAACACGGAAGGGCTGCGCGTCCCACGTCACTGCTCCTCTGGGTGTCGAGGCCCCGTGGGAAATGAAAATAAAAAATTCTAATTATTACTGTTAGGCTCTATGGAGTCACCACTTGGCCCTGAATATGTTTTTCCCTTATTCACCAGTAGGTGTCACAAGAAACTCATCAAAAAAAAAAAGCTTCAAAACTGCTGACCTGAAGAAAGCAATTCCCCCTTGTGTTCAGATTTTTCAGTTAACAATATTTTTAAAAGTAAAAATTGCGAATGTTCAGAACTCTTCTCTTGAGCAGCTACCTAATGGTTATAATTCCTCAGACTGCCAGCAAATAAGATCAACAATACCACAACAAACAGATTTTTGTTGAAATATCCATAGTAAACACATATCGTACAGGAAATTCCATTGCATTTACACCATTTATTTAATAAAAATAATCTCTGCGATTATTTGCATTTATTTCTGAAGGAGGATGTTTTTCCTTCCTCAGAATAAGTTCAGGAAATGGGTGAAGTGTTCAGGAAGTTAGCTAAATGCTGATGTAAATCCAAAAGGAAGGCCTGTTGTTTTAAAAAAAAGGGAGGGGGGACCCAAAGAGCTAGGAAGTGGTTCTCTCTTCACTTATGGAAAATGTTATACAGAATTTCTGATTTAAAAGGAAGAGGACTAGGAAAAATGTGTGTGCCCGTGATACCTTTTTCCGTGGGTCCAGTTAGGCAATCCAGGCTTTTACTGATAACAAACAGTAGCCGGCAAAGAAAACTGTGTCAAGGAATAAAATCTAGATGGGAGATGTGACTGAGATTAAGTTTGCACTCTTACTACGGAATTCGTATCTGCTATTCTAGGAAGTATGTCTTGATAGGAAACAAACTCTGAATCCAAAAGAGGCGATGGGGTCCCCGAGCACTACATAAACAACTAAACACCACTCTCTCCCTGCTAGGACCCTGTCCCTTCCAGCCACCAACAAATGGTGTCATGCTGATCTGAGGACTGTGAGGGACAGAGTCTCACTGGGGGAAACCCTAGCTCTCCAGGGGTGCTTGGCTAGGGTTGCAATCTGCTTCTGCCCTGTGGTGATGAGGTTGTTACTTATCTCTGCTTGCAATGTAGGGAGGGAGCTGTATTGGGTGTACTGAGCAAACACAACACTCCTCCCTCTGAAACACTAGTAGTTTAGAAAGCAAAGATTCAGCTCACTGAACAGTGCCATGGAGGACACGGTTTGTTGTGGTTTCTCTGAAAATTCGTCTCTCCTTTCCATCTTTCTGCCACCAGCTTCCTTCAGGCCTTCGTGTTGTTGCATCCAAACTGGTCTGCCTGCCTTGCCTCCAGCGTGCCTTCTCTCCAGCCACGGGCCACAGCCAGGGCGAGTCCTGTCAGACACCGACAGGGATGAGAGCCTTCCTCGCCCTCAGACTCTGGCTGGCTCCCCTGTGCCCAGCACAGGCGAGCACGACCTCCAAGGCCTTCCATAACTCGGCCTCGGCCCACCTTCCGTCCCCCTCCGAGAATCTCAGGCTCCGGTTACACTGAAGGACTCACTGCCCTGCGACTCCCCACAGGCAATTCTCAGTCCAGTTGATCCCACGTTTATTCCCTTCACTCTGGGTAACGGAGGACATGAGGTCTGACCGTGTAACTTTGTTTAACTTCTGTGGAGCGGTCTCTTTAGATGTACAGAACTGTGACAGGAGAGAAGCGACAGCAGGAGGCCCAGAGGATACGAAGCGGACACACCTACACAAACCACCTGCCCTGTGCAAGGGCTATAAGTCAACATGGGCGCGAGAAAAGAGGTTCCGATGGGGGCACTCAGTTGGTCTGGTGGTTAACTGCCTCCAGCGACACAATCTGATGAAACTTTAATTTTTATTTTCTGCATATTGAATTCAGAGGACAATCTTGGTGAGCAAATCAAGCCTTTAAAGAGTCCTGGTCTCTCCTTCCTTTTCCTCTTCCGCACATCCTCACTACACATTTACCTATGGAGGCAGACATGTCCTTGCAGGGGTCAAATGGTGAGATGACAACTGTTTAGGAAATGTTTTTCTATTGTACTCGGTACTCAGAAGCCATTCTGTCCAAGGTAAACCAACAAGGCCCTGGAACTTACGTTAAGAAGCAATTGCAGATACATGGGATAGGCCCAGCAGTGCTGATCCTTTGTGGGGCTGGGGGACGGGCACATGGTTCGCTGCTATGAACTTCTGCAGGGGAAGATTGAGTCTTATTTACCTTGGTGTCCTCTACAGTGCCCGCCCCTTCCCTCCCCCCCTGCTAAGGACAGTGGCTGTCACAAGAAGGACCCTCATTCAGCTATTCCACAAATATTTACTTGCCGTAGAGGATCTGTTGTTCTACGTTTGGAGGTTTAGGCTTGTTAATAACAGCTGGATTCTTTCTCTGTTTTGTCATCTGCACTTTTGGACTCTGAGCTGGACCTTGTCTTGCCCGGTTTTTTATAACCATCCCTGTCTCCCTTCCCCAGCCCACTCCAGTGTTCCACCTGCACTAGGTTCCCAGCAAATACTCATTGGGGAGGAGGAGAGAACATAACCAAAAGCAACACAGCGGGTCAGGGATCATCCTGAAATCCATCTTTGGGGCCAGAGAATTTTCTCTGAGGCTATTGTCCCGAAAGTCCTGCCTCTGTAACGACTCTAGTTGTTGTCATCTTTGGTTACTTTCCTACGCTGGCTGCATTTGTCACCGAAGCCCATCAGTTTCCCCACTTAACACGGCAAAAACTTCCCTTTCTCCTAACCTACCTTTCTTTTTTCCAAAGACATTCCTGAAACTTATGTTCAGAGGGCATACAGGTGGGCACCTCTGGGTGCTCAGAGGGATTCTCAGGGGATGGACCTATGAATGGATTGTTACAAACCATGCAGTGAAGGCTCCTAGAGTTGAAAACTCAGAGGCGTAAACTTACCAACAGCAAGAAGGAAAAGGAGGCAGGACATGGCAAGTGGGAGGGTCAGGGACGTCCTTCCTGGAAGGAGGACCTGAGACTTCCATCCTGAAGGAAGAATACATTCAACCTAGTTGAAGAAGGAGGGAAGGGGCTTCCAGGCAAAGGGAAACCTATGAAAAGGCAAGGGAATGGGAGGAAAACAATGGAACTAGATTTCCTATGTGACTTATCAATTCCATCTCATTGCTTTATATTCTAACCATTTACCCCATAGCAAGTGAAATGATGTTAACCCTGAGGCATTTTAGAATATTTAGATAGTCAATCATTTAATCTCTTAAAAAGAAAGGCATTGATAAGGTGGGCTAGTCAAGAGATTAAGCAGGTTCTTGGTTGAAGCCAGGATTGGGTGCTTATGGGAAACCACGTGGGAGGCTGATGGAAATCAGGCAATTAATGTGAAATGTAAAACCTTTTTTAAAAATTCTCTCTCCTTAGGAGTTTGAGAAGTTGGAACTCTTCGTTTTGTGGACAGATGAGTCCGTGTTTCCCTTATCCTAAGGATGAGACAGAAGAAGAGGACAGAGTGATTCCAGGAATTTCAGGTGGGGCCAAGGTCTATTCTGAAAGCCTTTTTGGACCAAGCCTTTGCAGGTCCAAAACGTTCAAAATGTTTAGTGAGGTGGTCCCAGTCCTACACCCCAGCTGCAAACTAAGGAGAGGACAATGCCCTTCTCTGAGTGTGGTTTATTTCTGTTCACAGAACCTCGGAAGACAGGAGGCCAGGGCTGACCTTTAGTCAAGAGTCAGCTCAACTTTAAAATTATGATTGCATGTGAAAGCTAAAATGGGAAAGAGAAAAAAAACCAGTTCTCAGAACAGAAATGCTAAAAACCCTTGGGCCGCATTCCAGTCAAGGCCCGGGCCCTGCACCAGCACTCCTCCTGGGGAGAGTGGGCAGGAGACCAGCCGAGTCCAGCTCAAATCAGTTGAGTGTCAGGGATCATGGGGTTTATTCTGGAGGTGCTCAGCTTACAGATAAAGAAACTTCCCAGAGCGATTATGTTAGATAATCCTTATAATACAAAAGCTTGTGGCCATTTCTTGCTATTGAGGGAGTTGTCTGCTAAAACATGTACCGATTTCCAGTGAACTACAATATTTGTAGTAATTTAAGAAATCAGAGGAAAAGAGGCTAGAAGCCTGAAATCAAGGTTTTGTTAAGGTTGGTGTCTACTGGAGGCCCCTCTCCTAGCTTCAGGTGGCTGCGGGCAATCTCTGTGTTTCTTGCCTGGCCTACGGCGACATCACTCTGATCGCTGCCTCTGCCTTCACATGCTGTTTCCTCCCTGCGCATGTGTCCAAATTTCCCTCTCATTACAAGGACACCAGTCACTGGATGAAGGCCTACCCTTTTCTAGTATGAGCTCATCTTAAATGGATTGTCTGTAAAAACCCTATTTCTGAGTAAGTTCACCTTCACAGGCATGGTGGTTAGGACTTCAACGTGTCTTTTGGGTGGCCACAATTCAACTCATAGTGGAGTGTACAACAAAACAAAAGCAAAACCCTGGGCAAGGCATGAGACCCGGCCGTCCAACCTGCTGCCTCCTGTTACGGTCCCTGGCACTCTCGAGGTTTCAGTCCTCCTCTCTAAAGCAAAGCGACGCCTGCCCTGCCTACTCACAGATGCCATGAGAATAAAACAATGTTTAAAACACATTTTCTATATGGAAAGTATTTCTACAAGTGCAGGGGATTATTATAAATTCATTTCAGATTGTGTTGACTTTTCCTTCACTTCATAACTACTTAATGAGTAGGTAATAAAATGAGAAAGGCAGCCTTACAGGGAAAATAATTGAAATTACATGTTTCCCTTCATTTATTCTTGGAGATAAAAGTACAATAGCAATCTGCAGAGAGGGAGAATGGTAGTACAGATCCTACGCCCTGGGCTTTTCACTCGCACCAGACCAGGGTGGTATTTAGGTGAAACTAAGCGGCAGAAATCAATGGAAAGGCAAACCGAGAGGGGCGATGTTCTCCTCTGGGGCATCAGCAGACACCTCCAGTGGCAGTGACTCCCCTCCCCTCTGTCTGTGTGTGGACCACGACCGTGTCCTGATAATGGCTTTGAATTTGCTTTGTCTGGCTGTTTTTCTCGGCATGGGGACACGCAACTTATAAAATCGGCTAAAAATGACATTTTCCTGGTTGACTGATGTGACATGCCCCCATGGCTTTGTACAGACAGAAAAAAAAAAGTTAAATCTGCAGTGTAAAAGAGGAAAGTCCCTTTCCCTTTTGTAAGAGAACTGCAACTCTAGCAATGAAAGGGGAAAACATTTTAAGGCCACCAGATAAAGTCAAACGGACTTGGAAGGTATATAAAAAATTTTCACACCCACTGGAAATGCCAGTAAGAGATGACTTGAGAATTACAGTTCTGTCCAAAGCATCATGTGTGTCAGTGATGACCACAGTCATGATAGATTCTGTTGACCTGGGACCGTGGGGGCTTGCTGACCCAGGAGAAACCCAAGGGGGAAAAACAGCACCAGCAAAAAGAAACAAAGCCGCTCTCAGAAGGAGGCTCTCCATCCGCCGCGCAAGGAGAATTCTGTTTCTCACGGCTGGGTATGTGTGTTTCCCAGGGCTATTATACACCTTCAGGAATATTCCAACCACACACAAGGTAATAAACAAAAGTTTATTTTTCTTTAATACAAAAATTAAATAGCAAAGTTTATTTATTTTTTTACACAGCGATAAATTAGAAATTTACAGTACAGACATCAATGCAGACATAACGTTTATACATCCTTAAAAGCAGGGTCCGTTTCCTTCGACGTTCAGCAATTGGTTTAGGGGACGTGTAGCCGGGATTTGCCTGGTACCTCTGTGTCGAACATCTGAAAGTCCCCAGGGTGGCCTCAAGGTGGCTGGAGTGCAGGGTGGTGCAGGGGTCCAGAGAGAGGCCACGGAGCACTGGCTTGACTGCGAGTCACCTTTCATCTCTTCACAGATCACTGCTGCTATTTATTCCGCCCTTCCTACAAAGAGCTCAAGGGGCCTTCATCTTCAGACCTCTTAAAGTCTTACAACATCTCTGTGAGGTAGAAAAAAAATCCAGAACCACAAGACGCCCCACGGGGAGAGGCTAGAAAGCAGCCCGCCCCTCCCAAAGCCCACAGCCGAGGCAGGGCCCCTGCCGTCAGCAGGGTGTGGGAAGGTGCACCTCGGGGAGAGCAGACAGACCTGGCTGTCCCAGCGCAGAGCTGCACTTGGCCCTCTTCTCGGAAGCCTTCTGGGATGACCGTGATCATGTACTGAATATCCTAGGGGATCAGGGGGCTACAAAACTTGAAGGACAAAGCTCATACAGGATCCCGAACAGGCCCACTACAAATGGCCTGGGTGAATACTGAGAATTTGCTGGTGCAAAGAAGAAGGGAAGTAGGTAAACTGGAAAAAGAAACAAGCTACTATAGGGCAACTGGCTTACCAAGGGGCAAATCCTGGGTTCACCTCCCTCCCGGCAATGCCCAGCGTGCCACTACTGCCCGTGTGTGTGGCAAGAAGCAGCAGCAGAAAGCTCTGGCCAGGCCACAGTGAAGCAAAATACATTATTTAAGCCTCTGGTATCTGATCCTAGGTAGGAGCAAAGTGCTCTCCTAGGAGTTTCCAAGATCTATATGGCCTAGGCCCAGAGGAAAAATGATAACCTGGGTCCTTTGCCAGACATGATACAAACCCAGCCAGGGACTCTGAACCCAAATACCATGAAGGAGAAAAAAAAAAAACAACAACCTGTCCAAGTCCAGTGACTTAACATAGTTGGCTGACACAGCAACTCTTCCCCAATCTCCTCCCTCACACAGAAAGAACTTGAGGCTGTAGATGTGCTGGGTGGCTCTCTTCCCCAACTACTGCTGAGGTCACCTCACCAGAAGTCATAGAAGCCAAAGATTGTACCATCCTGGTCAAATCAGTCACAACTGAGAGTGCCTTCCAGGGCTGAGTTCCTCTTTGAGCCCTCAGGTTCCAGCTCGGTTCCCAACACAGCAAGCACTGGATTCAGTGTCCAGGAGGCTGAGGGGGGCCACTGAGGACAGAGCTGGGGGAGCTGGTAAAGTCACAGTTCAGAAATGGAGACAGAATATTTCCCTCATTCTGGGTTTGGGGGGTGCTGGTGAGGGAGTGACCCGGGAAAGGAAAGTCAGAGAGCATCTCAGGGAAATGAAAAGTGTCACCCCTTCTCCGGTTTCAGGTCCCCGAGCAAGCTGCCAGCTCAGAAGCAGTCTCAGAGATCAGGAAACAGGTCTCCATAGAGGAAAAAGGATATGAATCTACCAAGTAGTTCAACCAGATGGTTCTGGGCAGTTCCACCCTACTGCATGTCCCCCGGCCCTGGGATGGGGGGGGCCTTCATGAAGGAGAAAGGAGTTTGCCAGAGAGGAGGCTGCATAGATGTGCCCTTGGGCTCTGCTGAATAAATCTCTGGAAGCCAAGGCCTTGTACAGGAAGCTACAAGCATATCTACTTACTCTAGACTTTAGAGAAAAAAAAACCCAAACCTTTTTCCTAGCAAGATACTGTCCACAAGTTTACCTGTGCAAGTCACATGGAACACCCCAAGCTCGGAATTGCCTGCCCCAAAGCCACATTCGATGTGGGAGCTCATGTCTTCATAGCCAATCTTCATAGTCTTCCTACAAGATTACCATAAGACCATCGTGAGACAGAGCTGACGCCTGCTGTCAGGACCCCTGTCATTGATTGCAGGGAATTCTGGGAAGGGATCAGAGATGCACTGAAGATGGCATAAGACCAGGAAGAGGTTTAAGGGATGGAGACAGTGAAAGAGATTGCAATTCAGAGACACCTGCACCTTCCCAAAACAAACAGCAAAGTTCTGCAGGCCCAGGGGCATCCCAGTCCAGGTCATGGAGAACAGAGCTCGTGGTCCGTGACATCGGCTACAGAGCCCAACACAGCACCTTATGCACAGTTGGCAGTTAAGCAACATGTGGATGGATAATTGACCTTTTTTTAAAAACAAAACCAACCAAAGAGGTGATGGAGTCACTTCAGGGTAATTGGTAACTGACTCAGCCACAAGCTCCTTTCCTGAAACCATAAACACTCTCTCCATTGTCTGGAATGTGGAGGGAAAGGCCTATAACCCTGTGGCATTGCTAAGGCTACGAATGGGCCTGCACCCACAGTCACTTCTGACCAAATACACTTTACCCTGAGACGGTAAGAGATTTGTAGGAGAGACATGTTAAAACCCAAAATGTTGTCAGGGCACCAGCTCCAGAACTTGGTTCACTCAAGTACTCGTATTGTTAGTGTTATTATTTCACCGCTTACAAATATTGGGCACCTACTGTGTGCCTGGCCCTCTGCTAGGTGCTGCCTTGGTCACACGATCCCCAAACCTTACAAAGAACATTGTATTACAAACCCTAGTGCCCAGTGGCATGGTCTTTCCCTTGCCTGGACCACAGGCTCTGCGCAACTCCCAAGACACTAGAGCAGAGCGTGAGTAAGGGCAGACTCTGCTCCCGGGTGCATGCTCCGGAGCCCTGGCCAGCTCTGGGAACGGTCTGCAAGCAGCACGGGAGTTCCCACTGTACACTTCATAGGCAATGTAATCTCAGATGGAGTTCCACTGGTCCTTCTGAGGATCCTTTCTCATGCTCCTGAAGCCCTGACCCCGGAGGCCAGCCAAGGTACTCGGGCTGGGTGGCACACGCAGCAGGGGCCCCGCCATGTGCCCACTCAGGGACTGTCCCCAAAGCTACAAGACTTTTCCTTCCAGAAACTGCCACAGACCTAACACACATCTGCATCTTAGACAGCTCAAGAACCACACAAAAGCAGAAGGAAGGAAAGTGTCAAACCATGGGCATCAAGCTTGAACAAACAAAAAGTCACGCTTTTTGGAATTTTGAGTCCCTGGAGATGTTTTCTCACTAAAAAATGTGACGAAAGATCTTCTTACCTGTTTTTAAAAAGGGGTTGGGGCATGGATAAATAAATAAACCAGTCATTGCAAAGTAGTTGCTAAAGCAAAGACAGGTAAGAGTTACAAGGAGAGCAACCTGTGAACAGTGTCCACAGCTTGTCCCAGAGATCTGGTGATTCGAAGGCCTAAGGTAGGCTAAGGAAAGAACAGTTACAATTTTAAAAGAACTGCAACTTTTGAGAGGCTGCTAGGGGGTACCCCCTTGTAAAGAACATAAAGCATAAATTTTAAAAGCTCTGGATACCTCCGCAAAAGGCAATTAAGACCTGTGCTGTTAGAGTTTGCAGTTCATTTCATATGGTCTACACTTTATTCCCTACAAACCAATCAGCTCCTGGCTGGCATTCTGGAGATTCATTAAGCACCATATAAATACTCCAGGCCACACTGCCTCCAATGAAATCTTATAAAGAGGCTTTGCCAATTACCAGGAAACAATTATGCACCAAGTAGTTGGATTAGCTGTCCTTAGTTCCCTCTACAAAACTGAAAAAGTCTCCATTGTGGTAAGTAGACCAGACTCTTCTGATAACATTCTTATGCTAAAAGAAAAAAAAAAGGCACTATCATTCTGAGAATGCAAGTTGACCACAGTTTGAAAGTCAGTTGAGTATACTATTGTGTCATGGTCCAAGAATGTGCTTTTAATTGTAATTGACACACACAAATTACACAGTTAATCTGTGTGAATGCAAAGTTGCCAAGAAACTTAACATTTCAGCTCTTCCAGACTGGCGTCTGCATAGATGCAATCACACAAAGTAAAATATATTAAGTCCTCATCGCTCAATGCAATAGGTCTCTGGGGTCGGTAAGGTAAGTCGACTTGGTAAATCTCATTTTCCTCTGAATTAAGTGATTGTCAGAAAGTGAATCACCCTTCCTTCCCCCCTCATTAGGCATGCTGCAGTGCAAAAATTCCTATAAAAATACCTATTTTGAGTTATTAATGTAAAATGAAAGAAACAGCAGCAGCCTCGAACAGACATGTTGAAATTTAAGAGGAAGACCGAGAAGAAAAACGCACTGGATACCTTATGTGTGTTTGTACAGTACTTTTGTTTGTTCAAACAATTCTGTTTTATGACAAAGGCACTGAAAGATTCTGACACCACCTCTTGGGAGAGCAATCCACAAGTTCTAAACAGCAGACAATGCACCACAGAAAATGTTTATGTTAGATCAGCCAACTATAAAACTCTTGTAACACGTCTCTGAACCCAGCATTTCCAGTGTTTATAGATTGCTTTGCTATCTGAAAGACCCCGTTAGTATTTTAAATTTTAAAGAGTTAAAAAAAAAGTTAATCTTTCTCCCTGCAAGTTACCTCCTCACAGCTCAAATCCCACCCCTCGGGGGAAAAGCAGCATCGCCCCGGACCTCCTGGAATCTAGGCAGGACCTCCACGCTCCAAGTTGCGACCTGCTAAAGTGATCAAATGTTATGATTTTTCACAGCTTTGAAAGCCTCTAACTGGCTTTTCCATTTTGGATTATTCCAAAGTCTGCAGCAAAATCATGAGTTTTATGATGTCGAGAAGGAGAGGGAGAGGGTGGTGGGCTATAGGGGTCGCTTTCGGGTGGCTAGTTTGTTCAAACTGAGATTCACTGCATGAAACTTTTAGTAGCATTTGCACAGAAATGCTGGTATTTTCCTTCAAAATCTGGGAAGCGTGGAGGCTGGCTAGCTTTATACCACAGTTTCATTGCCTTTCCCAGGCTTTACCCAGCCATTCCCTCTTTTTTCTCTCTTTACCTTCCCAGAATTCACCAATCTGTTGGAACACTTCTGCCAAGTGTGAAGCGTCTTGGCAGACCAAATCCACATGCCTGACGTGATGCCCACCAGCAAGGACATAAAAATTTTCAACATTTCAACCGCCATATTGGAGTCATCGGCAGAATACCGGAAAAGCGCCCAGTTGGAGATTTCATAGAAATAACAGGCAATCACACAGGTTGCAGGAACCGTGTAGAGGACTGAGAAGACCCCAATCTTGACCATCAGCCTTTCCAACTTGTCTGTCTTTGTCCCATCCTTTTGAAGATTTGACCGAATTTTGAACAAGGCCACCAAACCTGCAGCAATGAACAGAGTTCCGATCACCAAGTAAGTGAAGAGGGGAGCCACCACAAAGCCCGTGAGAGCATCCAGGTTTTGGTTCCCAACATAGCACAGGCCAGTGAGTTCATCTGCATCCACCAGTCTCATAATCAAGATGACAATAGTTTTCACTGCAGGGATGGCCCAGGCTGCAATGTGGAAATAAGAGCTGTGCATTTCAATGGCTTCATGACCCCATTTGAGTCCGGCTGCCAAAAACCAAGTGAGTGTCAGAATAACCCACCAGATGGAACTGGCCATTCCAAAAAAGTACATCAGCAAGAAAATGATTGCACATCCTGTGTTCTTAAGTCCTTCTTGGATGAGAACAGGTTCTGCTGCCTCTTCAAAATCGCAGGATATCCTCTCCCGGCCTACAGTCAGCCTGACAATATAAGCAATGCTATAAATATTATAGCACATACTGAGAAATATGATGGGGCGCTCAGGGTAGGAAAACCGGGAAGAATCGATCAGGAAGGTGAGCACGGTGAATGCCGTGGAGATGAAGCACAGGCTGGCCCACACGGCCATCCAGATGTCGGTGAACTCCTTGGCTGAGCGGCTGTATAAGCCAGCATCATAGCCACACTTGAGAACGCAGTTCAGGCTCCTTTTCACCCAGATATACTGATCGGAATTGGTTCCCACGGAATGGCACTCTTCCCCAGGCTGACTGGGGGTTTTGTGAGGTAACGGCACCTCCTCATCACCTGGCCCTTCCATGCACATGTGGTTGTGGTCATTCTGCGGTGGGAACTTGCTGCAGTTCAGGCTCTCCGGCCAGGCAAATCCAAATTCCTTCAGGACAGGTTCACAGCGTCTCTTGACGGAAAGACACATGCCGCCGCACGGGCCGATGGGGATGTTGATCTTCTCTGTGCACATTGGCACATACACGGAACAAAGGAAGAACTGGAAAAGTAATGAAATGGACAAAGAAAACAGTGACTTGGAAGTATGACCAAATGCCTGCACAAAGCTGAGTTGTGAATGCTTCCAGGCAAAGTCCATAACTACTTTTAAAACCTGCCTACAGGGAGTCTGACCATTTACACCGACCTCGAACAAGGGCGCCTAATAACCTATCACTTACACACTTTCTTCTTTTGGGTCTAGTAACCCCTTCCAGGAGAACATAAATGAACAAATGTATAAAACGGACCCAAAGAATTATATAATCCCTTTTTGTACAACACTTAAAAATAAACCTAAAGGACTGACTTTGAGTCTCCCTCCCCTTTCAGCTGTTTGAAAAGAGGTGAACAGACATTCGAGGACTCATTTTGGTGACAGGCAATTCATTTTCATTCCAATTTCTTTATCTCCATAAAAAATAAAGGTAGAAAAAGTAGACGCAGCTTTTCTCCTGTGAAAATTCTCTCTTTCTTCTACTTTATCCCCTAAAATTATTTTTTAATCAGTCTCATATTGAAACAGAAACCGTCCTAATTAAGATACTGTTAGACCCAACAATGGGATGCTGGTTGAGGTCTCCAGTCACCCAGGGTTTGTTTGGCCAGGTTTCCACACTGAATAAAAATGAAGCACAATGGGAAAATATAAATGTTAAGTCCCTGACATGGCAATACCAGCAGGGGAGAGTGCAGTTGCTGTCCTCAATTCCTCCAGCATTGATAAACAGTCTGCTTGGCTCCTTACAGATGTTGTCTATGAAGTCTAGAGTTACAAGTAACTATTTTCCAGCATGTAAAGGGATCCAGTCCTGTCCTTCAGAACAGCTTGGCTGCTTCCCCAGGATACATGTAATTAAAAATATATATCCCTGCAAAAGCTGTTTCTCCAACAAAATTGCCACTGATGTCAGGATATGTGCTGTGTCCAAACCGAGAGCTAGAGGATCATTTTTTAAGCTTTTATAACCTAGTTCTGAAGTTCTGAAACGTCCAAAGGGACATTTCACCAGCAACGGGTCTAATCCCAACCATCTTTCTGAAACCACAATCCAACTTTTAAAATGACCTATATAAGAACATGCACCTAGTAAATAAGCCGTCTGCTTGTTTCTTATCTCTCCGAAGTTACAACCAGAACCACAGACTTTCTAAAGCTTTTACCCTGGACAACTACCTCCTATTTTCCCCCCAATTTCTCTTCTAAATTTCCAAAACCCACTCATAGCCTCACCAAACAAAACAACCAGTGTTAACACTTTTTAAAATTTTCTTTCAATTCTTTTTCTTTTCCAATGAAGTGGTTGTTGTTTTCCTAAGATTGAAATAAGCTTGTATATGCAAATTATTTCTTCACTTACTATTGTAGGATGAATATTTTCTGTATCATACATAAGCTTAAACACTTTTAATGACTGCAAAAACAACAATAACAACATCTTCTAATACACAAACTACCTTCTTGGAGCTTAACCATACCATCACTTTTATTTCCAAGCTGTGTTTTCTCTGCCTCAAAGTACTAAACCTGCCCTCAACCCTGAGGATAAGAACGAACTCAAGCCAATCCAACCATTCCTTCCTGCATGACCTCTAAAATCCGGCGGGCGACACGATGAGGGGCCATTCCGCAGAAAACAGGGCAGTGGTGTTTCATTTAATAAGCCACCCCAAAATATGGGGTAAAAATCAGGTCGGTGAGAGAGAAGTTCCCAGCTCCTTATCTCTCCTTCCAAGTCTTAGCTGCAGCTGGCTGCCCCGCCGGGGACTCGCCCACTGAACAGCGGCGGCCAGAATCCTTGGCAAAGATAACCTCAGCTCCACTGGGGTTAGGGGCTTGGCCAGACACGGGTGGGCAGGGGAGAAGAACGGAAGGGCGGGGTGTAAGAGTGGGTTCTTTCGCAGGCCAGATGACTTACACAACGTTTTGGCTTCCAGTCCCTGAGAAGGGACAGAAAAGGGGGGGTGGGGATGGAAATCACTTTTTCAGGACAGTTATACTCTTCAGCCTAGGAAGCAGGCAGGAGGCTCGACTTGGTAAGGGTTCAACGGAGTTAGTTTGGGGTGTCCCTGCCCAAAGGTCCCGCCAGGGGTGGGGGGGTGGGGGCGCCCACCTGCAGCTGGCTGGAGCAGCCGTACTGGATGAGCGGCGTGAAAGTTGTCAGCTGCAGCTCCGCGTCCGTCTGCAGCTCATGCCCCACAAGGTTGGGCATCTTGGTCACGTTGTAGCCCAGGTTCTGGCACATGGAGATGCGGATGGGGTCGCAGCGACGCTCCTCCTCGTCCCCAAAGCCCCAAGCCGACCCCAAGAGCAGTAGCAATACCAGCAGGAGCCGCAGACTGAGACCGACGCCCCCGGGCGCCCCCAGGACGCTCGGCCGTGCTCCCCACCAGGCCATGGCCAGAGCCGGGGGCAGCAGCGGCAGCGGCGGCGGGGGCAGTTCCAGCAGACACCCCCAGTTTGCACGGGGTTCGCCGGCTCCCCGCGCTGCTCCCAGCTCCGGGGCAGGGAGTGTGATAAGGCGCCAAGGGCGAAGAGGGTGCAGCGGTTGGCTCTCCAGCAGCTGCGTGCAACTGTGTGGGATATTAGACTCCCCGGGCCGAGGCCGAGAGACACACTGCGAGGGTCATGGCTGCAGGCGGTGTGCCCCCAACCCAGCGCTGGCAGCGTCCGCACCCTGGTCTCCACGAAGCCCGCCAGCACACAGCGCCGCGACGTTCTCACAGCCCAAACCCTCCCCGGCGCTAGAGGTTCACTGGGCGTTAGCGGGGCGGGACGGACAGCGTGCCACTCCAATGGCTGGGCGCTGTGGGCAGTGGGGGGCGTGGCCGTTCTGCGGCTGGAGGGGTCAGGCCCCGCCCCCCCGCCGCCCTCTGCTGCCCCCTTCTCCCTCCCTCGCAGCCCGGAGCGCCCCGCCCTGCCTCCCTGCTCTCACTTTCCTCCCACCAGGTTCGCCTCATTCGGGGGCCAGGCGGGGATGGAGCCAGTCGCTCCGGCCCGGCCAGCCTGCCCCCTCCTCTCCCAGGTGAAAAGTGCTCCCAGATGAGTCGGCTCCCTTTCCTTTCCTTCTTCCAGCTGTCACCTCGGCCAGTGGCCACCTTCCCGTCGGGCAGAGAAACGTATACAAAGCACAGGGGATCTGGATTTGCGAAGACTGTGACTTTAAATCGCGGCCGTGTGACCTTGAGCGAATTGCTCAACCTCTAGGCGTCTTTTTCCTCATCCGTAAGGAGACTTGGGAGGATTAGCGATAATGCCTAAAACGCTTAGCACGGTGCCTGGTACAGCCCGAGCTCGCAGCTATTTCCACTCCCAACTTGCTGGGTCTGGAGCCCGGCCCCCTCTCCCCGCCCCCCAGGCTCGGCCGACCTGCGCCCGGGAGCTGCCTGCCTCCAGCCGCGAGTGGGGGAGGCGCCCGGGAGCAGCCGGCCAGCCGAGGGTCTCGCGCTCCGATTTCCTCACCGTATGAAATGAAATTCCACAGGGGGATTCGAAAGGAAATGAGGCCGGGACGCTCCGTGCTTCTCAGCCCGCCGCCCTTCCTGTCTCGGGGACACGGTTTCTAAATAAGGTTGGGAGAGTGAGAGGGCGGGCGGGGAGAGGTTCGACCTGCGCGAGGGGAGGGGGGCGGCGAGAAGGCGCACGCCCAACGGGGCCCCCCTCCTCCAGCCTCCCAGGCATCCCTCACGGCAGCCTGCAGCTCTTTCTGATGTATTCTGCTTCTGCGTAGTGTCCTGGAGATCTGGGGATCCTGCGACCCGTGTTTCGATCCACCTTAACCCCTTCCTCATTCCCGGTGCCCCCACCCCCACCCCCACTTCCCGGTCGGGCCTCTGGACTAGTTCGCCCTCTCAGATTTCCTGTGGGCCAGTGAAACCCTCAGCAGGTGGATTCTTAAACCATTTGCTTGTTGCTTTACTGTGGCACTGCGAATCCCTGCCTCAGAGTGGCCATCTGTGAGAAATGAGAAAGTTCGTGTCTACTACACACAGTTTTTCTACGAGTTAAATGAGATAATGCCTGTAAATCGTTTGACTCAGTGTCTGGCACAGCGTCTAGTTAAGTGCCAAACACCTTGGTTATTCCTGTTGTGGGACAGCCTCCTGCTTCCCAGCTTGGTGCCAAAAGACATCTCTGGCATCCCAGGTCCAAGGGTCTGGGTGGAGGCCTTTCTACTCTCTCTGTGCGATCTTGTCCAACGCTTGCCACTGTTTTTCTGGGGCTGGTGACAGGGATCACTTTTCTGTGCCTGTTGGTATCTCCCCACTTCAGCTAAGTCTGGCATGTGGCAAAGGCTGGATATAATTTGGGAGGGTGTCTTACCACTACTGTGGTGCTCATATTCTGTTTTGTATTTTTAGTTTTTTTTTATATTGGCAAATAGATGTGGCTGAGGGAGGTGATGGAATCAACGTTTTTCTGATATTTGGCACTACACCGGAACTGTGTTGGGCACACAAAAGCTGCATTGTCTCCAGCCATCATCATCGTCTCCCGGGGAAGACAACTCCACTAGCCTGTTAAAGAGATGAAGAAACTGAGGCTAGAACAAAACTGATAGTTAGAAAATGAAAGATCAGTCAAACCAAGGGCCCAAAGGAGGCCTTTCAAAAATGGGGAAAGAGTTGTTTCTCCAGAAAAATTTCCAGCTGGAAATCTACATACTCAGCAGTAGGTGTGAATCTTCTGTATGCCTGTGCTGGGTAATGCATGAGGCCATTGGCCTATAGAGATGAATAGTGATTGGATGTATGAATAGACAGATAATCCCTACCCTCTAGTAACTCCCAGGAGGATACAAAACATACACAGACAACTGTAACTCAATGTAATACATGGACAGAGAGAATTTTGGGTAAACTAAAGGTAGCTAAGTCCAGAGGGCTGCTCAAAGGAAGATGATCTCAGGATTCTGAGCCACTCAGCAAAGCAGAGTTAGTGTACGATTGTCACTTCTCCCTCCCAGGGAGGGTAGGAGGGTTGGGTTCGTGCTAAAGGTATGTGTACGTAGTTTATTAAACAGTGACCTCTAATGATTTATTTTTTTTTCCTGCATTTCTCATTTTTATCTGACAGAAAAAGTTGCCTTGCAGTACAGATTTTAAAAAACCAAAATACCTTTAAGAAACATGAAGAAAAGTTGGGGGGATGGGCCACAATCTCACTGGGGGCCAACTAATTTCAATTCCTGCCCCTTTCCACAACACACAAGTTCCCAAGTCCCAAACCATCATCACCCCCACCCCCAATCTCGGGTAAAGGGGGGCAGTGCCTCCCGGGCCTTTTCTAATTCAGGACTGGAAACCTGAACTGAATCCTCCCCTCCAGCAATTCCCATTCTTATTCCCACCCACTCCACACCCCCCAATCCAATGATTTATTACACAATAACCTCCATGAAGTCAAGGGCCAGGTACATAGAGGGACCACCATTAGTGTTGGGTGAAGGAACACTGTATTATCAAATCAATAACAATTCAGATTATGTTGTGCCAGACTATGCATATTATCTCCTATTTTGCACAACAGCTTCAGAAAACTCATGTTCTGGAAGGTTAAGCAGTTTGCTCAAGATCCCACAGTAAGTGACAGAGAAGGGCTCAGATGCATGTCTGCCTAGCCCAGAAGTCTGTGTGCAGCGCCTGCTACTGCTCTCACAGAGGAAACTCTAGATACCCAGTCTTCTCTATGGTTAAAGATGACCCTTTTGCGTTCTGGGCCTCCTACCCGGCCCTGGCATCCCTGACATACCTCATCTTGCTTGAAGTAACTGTCTCCTTTTAGAACACTTGAAGAAGAAGCCCCCTTCCCTGTCAGAAGCTTTTCCTGTCAACAGCTTTTCTTTCCCTGCATGGAACTGATCGCAGGTATTTTCCAAAAAAGAAAGCCAGGGGAATCACATTTCAGTCTGAATGTGGAGAGAAAACAAAGACCACAACTTAGAGCTAAGTCTGAATGGCCTGGAGCCCCTCAGCTCCCCTCTCACAGAGTGTTTTACACAGTCACCAGTCTGCTCCTGGTGACAGGCATGGCATGTTTGTCTTTGTTGCAGAAAACACTTCAGGCAGAGGGTTATCCACTCTGTGACATGCAGGGCATTTAGGAAAGGAGTAGAAGATCGGGACCTTCCATTAACCTAAAGGGCAGGCCCTGGGTCCCTAGTGGCCCTGGCCAGCTTCCTCCATCCACTCTGAGTGGTAAAGGCACACGCAGCACACTCTGGAGCTGCAACAAACATGACTGCAGGGGGCTGGTGGGCAGTTGGAGGGCTCTCCATTTGCATCTAATGAGAGGCTGGATTCTAATTAACTCCTGTGATGTGTTAATTTTTCAACCTGACATTTTCTGCTCTAATAGATTCTTGTAATGGTTCCTAAATTAAAGGCTGCACTTAAAGACTAGCGTTTAGGTTAAAATCCACCACCTAGGGGGGTGTGGAGGGTGTGCTGTAAACATCCTTTCCTTCCCAAGGAAAACCTCTCATTTGCAGTTTTTTGCTAACCCAATTAAGTGCTGAAGTAGTCACCCCAGAGCCCACATTTTTTTTTCCCTATGAAACAATCCAACTAATCCATATTCAGCAGCTTCCAAGAAAAGTGTTATTCCAACCACTCATGAAGAAACCAGCTTCTTTGAATCAGGACAGAACATTTAGAACTTACAAAGAGCTGTCTTCATAGAAAACGCAAGAAAGTGGTTCATTATTAACCTGTTTAGTTTTTGAGGGGGAAGTTCCCTAGGACTAAAACCTCATAGGATTGACTCAATTTACTGTGGAAAACAGAAGCATGGGGAGAAGCCAGCCACATGCCATTAATTTATAGATAGTCTAGGTACTACATCTTCTGCAGCACCCAAACTAGCTATAAAACAGGAACGTGTGTACTGGGTAAAGCGGAAGGAAACAATACCTTGCTTGAATTGGAAGAATCTGAGGCCCGAAGAGGTTAAGTAACAGTTTTGAGGGGCAGAGCCAAACCCTCCTCTTATCCATTGCATCACTAGCCAGCAGAGAAGAATCCAGTCACCACAGAGCTCTTGCATGTCAAGGAATCAGAGCCCCATCCCTCCTACCAAGCATTAGATGGTACTTAAGACATTTTATTTGTTAGTGGTGATGTCCTTTAATGTATAGATGGGCAACCAAGAACCTGTGCAGGAGGCAAAAAATAATGCAAACGTACTTTGTACCTCCACAACCTCATTTCACTTCAATAGTTATCAGTCAAGCCACTAGCAAATGCGTAGTGATGGGTTATTGTGGACAAGTCACTGAGCTGAGCACTGGGATGTATGCAGACATATAAAAGGTGGTCCCTGTCTTCAAGGAGCTTACAATCACATTCGAGGAGATTAAGACATGAAAGCAAGAGTGAAACAAGCTTGTTTGCACTTAGGTGCTTTCTCTTGGGCTCCCTTCCTGTACCATAAGTTTGGTTTGGGGGGTTTTGTTTTTGTTTGTTTGGTCTTCTTCATAACCCTCTGAGGTCGGAGGCTGTGTCTTCTTCACCATCATTCTCCTGAATAGCCAAGAACAATACTACCTGATCCATAGAAAGTATTCAATAGATACTTGTTGACTAAATAAATGAATGGTTCAGGCTCCAAATCCTCTAATTCTTCAGAAAAAGGGAGGCTTCATTATGTGCCCATTGTAGGTGACCACCAAAATGCAGCCTAACTGGTTCCAGGGTGAAGGTCAAGTCTATTCTATCGGCCACCCCTACAAGATAGCTTTCAACTTCCCTCCGAACTTGGATGTTTACTAATAATTTATTTTCTTTTTTCATTTTACTGTATCTATTCTTAAATCTTTTAAGGTGAAACAATATCCTGGCCACAATGGTTGTTAGATTCAAAGCCTGTTTTCTACTTTATGAATCAAACCCAGACATTTTCTTATCACTGTTCATTGGCTACTTGACCACTCGTCTCATTATTGTCAGCTGAAGCAATTGGGAATCATATACGCTGCAAGTCAGGTGGCAAGCAGGGGCCTTCAGCCAAGGAGTTACAAGTCAAAAGATCATCTCTAAGTGGCAAGTTGTAGAAAAATTGGAATGCGAGCTTAGCAATGAGGGGTGCATGAGCTTCCAAGAGACTTGGGGAAGCATGGATAAAAAGACAGCTGTCATAATCTTCTCATAAGCAGCACTCTCATCAGTTGATATAGGTGAGAATGAACAGGAATAAAAACGGCCAAAGGGCGAACTAGCCACCTGCTGTGGGTATGAACTGGACTAGGCAGAGTTACAGGTGGTGGTTGTAAAACATAGCCTCAAATTCTTCAGTGTTCCTTCCATTGAAGGACAGAGTTTATGTTCCCTCCCCTTGAATCTGGGAGGGGGTGTGACTTCTTCAACCAGTAGAGTACAGTGGAAGTGACACTGGGTGACTTCCAAAGCCACGACATAAAAGGCCATGCAGTTTCTACCTTACGTTCTGGGAAGTTTTCTGTGGAGTTCTGAGCAGCCTTGTAGGTAGTCCAACTACCTGAGAACACCATGCTGGAGAGGCCTCATGTGGGCTTTCC
>PVKM010019752.1:0-23904 GCA_004027735.1 Carollia perspicillata | reverse complement strand
CCAAATGTACATTTTCGACCTTGGCCTCTCCACTCAGTTCCATCTGAGGGTGGGCAGCAATCTACCTGTGGAGCCTAGGATGAATCTTGACCATACATGGACACACAAGAAAAACTGGCTCCTGCTACAATAATTTTCTTCTCAATAAACAACTCCATAAGTCAATCCATTTTCAGGCCAAGACTTAGGAATAATCCTTTCGTCTTCTTCTCTCACACTCCACTTCTAGTCCACCAGAAAATCATGCATTACTTTCAGATTATATCCCAAACGCAATCACTTCTCATCACCTTCACTGCTGCCGCCCTAGCCTACTCCACCATCATCTCCCACCTGGTTAACCTGGTTTTCCTGCTTCCAAACTGGATCCTCACCACACTCCACCTTTGTAAAGAACTCACAGGACTGTCACAAATGTTTCCTTACTACGGTCACAAAGAGTGAGTGAATTACCACACGTAAAACCCTTAGAAAAGTGATACCCCAAACACGAACCTGTTTGAGACTGTTTCTGCTGTTCCTTCCTCGAGGTAGCCACAGGCTGCCTCTCCACCGTGTCCTCTGCTCTCTGCCCACCTCCGTCACCTCAGCAGAGACGCCTTCCCCCACCAGCTCCACTCTTCCACTCTGCCTGCTTCTTTTACATGTTGACAGTATACTGAGAACCGGTGGACAGATATCAGTGTTTCCTGCCATCTCTTATGAGAATATGACTTCCTTGACTTTGTCTATTTGCTCACTATTGTATTTATGTACCAAAAGCAATATCTGAGACATAAAATGCTAAAATTAGCCTTTGCTAAGGTGTATCAGAGTCTCGCCCCTACTGACAGCCCTTCCACGGCTTCCTGTCTCTCCGAGTAAATTTCAAAGCTCCTTTCCAAGGCAAGTGAAGCCTGAGACACCTGGCCCAGTCACGCCTGCCTTCTGCATCTTCCTTAAACGTGCTCGATCTTTCCGGGCCTGCAGGGCAGTGCTGCTGCTGCTCCCTCAGCCTGCAATCTTCTTCCCCGGACTCGAAGTCCTCAGAGAGGCCCTTTCTGACCGCCCTGTACTATTAATGCCCTGTGCTACTTTATTTTACTTCTAGCACTCACGGTTACAGGAAATCAAGTAATTTTGGTTACACTTGTTTAACATCCATCTTCTCCATTAAAATGTAAATCCACAGGGTGAGAAATTTATCAAGTGCACTGCTCTAACCCCACTACTTAGAACAGGAGGAGGCACAGAGTAGGTGTCAAGCTAATAGTGAGGAATAAAATTATTATAATGCCACAGTGGCTCTTCATTTACCAGAGCTGATCTATGCAAGTAAACCACTAGGATAATAGTGTGATCACAACACCAAACCTTCTGTGAGCGTTGGGATTGGGAAAATCATCCAGGAATCTGTGGTAATAGAAGTAAACAACATAAAGTGTTCAACAGCATGGTGACCTGATGTAGGGATGAACAGGGTAATGCTGGAAACATTCCACTTTGAGATTTTTGTTTTCTATTCAAGGAAATGGTGTATTAAGTCTTCCTAAAGCCACTCTGAACCAAATTGGTAATTTTACAAGGGGCAGGGAGCAGGGAGGGTGTAAGGGGTAAACAGTCCATTAAATGAAAAAGAAGGTAAAAGTTACTGAGTGTAGTGATCTACTTCAGGCACATCACGAGAAAGCAGAGTTCTTCGGGAAAACAATGATGCTGGGAGAAATAGAAGGCAGCAGGAAGAGAGGGAGACCACATATGAGATGGACTGACTCCATAAAAGAAGCCACAGGCGTGAGTCTACGGGAGCTGAGCAGGGGTTCTGAGGACAGGACACTGCGGACACCGCTCATTCCTAGGGTCTCCTGGAGCTGGAGCTGACTCAGTGGCACGTCACATACACAGGTACCCAGTGGCCAGTGTGCCTGGAATGCGGGTTTTGTGAGGGAAGGTAAAGCTGGAAAGGCAAGCAGTGCTCATGGAGTCAAGTCATATACACCTGGGGTCCTGCAGCCCCTCTGAGTGCCCTGTATTTGTGAGGGAACCCCTACAGTAATTACCTAAAGATCTAAAGCTCCTCACCACAGAAACTGTATCTTAAAGCTTGTAAGATATTGAAACACAGACCTGAGGCACAGGGCTGAAGGTTCCTGCTGACTTTACAAGCTTCGCTATGGCCAGACTACCCTGCTGTGTAGAGGTGTGAGCACCTGCAAGGGCTGGATGGTCAGGGGCAAGTGGCAGGGCTCTGTCCAGCTACACGGCAGCTCTGGAGCCCAGGTCGGAGGACTCTGAGACCGGAATGTGGTGTGGGACCATGGCTGGAAGGCGGGTGACCTATGGGACTGACAGATGGGTCTCCTAAGTGGCTCTGGCCTCTGTGAGGCTTTAATCAGGCTGGGCACCTGTCCCCACTTGCCTCTGAAGCTCTGCCTTGAGAGAAGAAGTTTTTCACGTAGATGCATGGGTCACAAGTCATCCTTTGGGAGACAGTATAAGATACAGGAGAGACCCTTATCTGACTGATGTGGCACCCAAAGAAAGCAGATTAAAGCCACTGCTTCTTTGTGATCCTTCTGTGATCACCTCATCCTAACCCATATAAGGAGCCTTTGAGCTTCATTTATTCATTTACAAACATCTGAGTGCCTCTTAAATACCTCTGTCTTCAAAGAGTAAGTACATTCAATGCTGGGCACTGAACACTACATATAGATAGATAGATAGATAGATAGATAGATAGATAGATAGATAGATAGATAGATACACATAAATATAAATATAGATAGAGATAGATATGTAATGAATGAGGAGTATTATACAATTAAATCTGTAAGTTTAGGTGAATCTTACAGAAGATAGCCAAGAAGTGGTAAGGCAGTGGGTGGGGAAAAAGGGAAGCCAACCAGAAGTGAGAATTTACAGATGATGCTTAAACTGCAAAAATAAATGGTTCTAAGACACTGAGGCTTTTATATCTAAGCAACTGGCCAGAGGAGAAACAAGCCTAGGGAGGAGGTGGGCAGAGACCATGAACCTGCTCTGTACGAAGCTGTCCTCGGGTGCTTGTGGCTGTCTGGCATGTAGCAGTGTGAGCAGCAGTTCAGGGGTCACCTCATCTTGCTGACGAGGTGACGGCTGCAAGGCTGCAGAGTGGAGGAAATTTTGCAGGAAAAGGACAAACCTGTGAGGACTGCCCAAATTTAAGGAGCAGATGAAAGAAAGGAACCCAGGAAAGATGGCTGAGAAAAGCAAATGGCTGAGAAAAGCCAAGATGTAATTTAAAACAAAGTAACTAGTGTCTGGACACTCAAATATATAAGCTTATATAATAAACATAAAGTGATGTTATTACTAGCAGTGGATCTGAATGAGTCTTCGAGATGGTCTAGGTAGAGGACGTCTGAGGGCTAACCCCTTCGGGATAACTAGTCATGGACCTACCTCTAAGAGCTGAGAAACCACTGACCTATCAGCTAGTTCCCCTCAGGGACCATCACCTCAACCATCAAGATGCTCCCTTAGAGCAAACAAAGCTCCTTCTTTAACAGCAGCCCGTATTGTCCCTCTCGGTTCTCTGGAACCATGTAGAACCACTGGAACCACTAACCTCATCCACCACAAAAACTCTAGTTATTCATGAAAACTGTGGTCAAGATATTTTTATCTTGGGCAAAAAATGCCTATAGTTGCTTGGAAGATGGTGGGCAATCATTTGCCCAAGGTCAACCACCCGGGTTAATACTATCTACTTGTAGACTAGAGTAAGGGATCTACATCCACTTCTACAAAGAATATGGAAATCTGATCAACAGAATGGCATGAATGCCAAATAGTACTATATTTTTAAATTAATTTCAAATCTACTAATAAAGGTAAAAATGTTTAGGAGGAATTTAATGAACTGTTTACTTCATGCCTCTATCCCCTCCCCGCAAAAAAAATAGCTACCAACTTGGTTTCGAGTAGCTTTAGAGAAATTTTAATAAACTTAAAACAAAAATCTTGATACTATCTCCAGCAATATACTATTTTTTCCTTACAAATTGAAAGACATAATTCGGTGTAACAACTTATGCAGCTTACTTCTATCCTGTAGATTTGGGGCCAGGTTTGTAATCAGAACGCTAACAGAAGGCCATGGGGCCATAAGTGCATATCCGGCCTCAGCAATGTGCATCGCCCTGTGCAGATCGTCTTAGACAACGCGACTGCACTGTAACAACTGTTTGAAGAAACGTCGTGATAATTTTGAAATGTGGTCTGCAAAGTAACCCGTGTTGGAAATACTGACGTCAAGAATGGTTTCAAAGATACCTACAAAATAAGAGATTTAGGATCTTGAGAAACTACTGTTTATAGCAAAAGCAAACTGATTAGAAACTCAGAATGGGAATTTGACTCATCTCTATGAGTATGAACAAGCCTACTTTTATGGCAGTTAATCAGTATTACAATAAGATCATTGTCATGCATGGAGTAAAAGCTTTACTTATTTTTTAAATGAGCTTTCAAGTGTTGGTTGCTATGTATACTCTGCAAAGTGAATGTTTTCATTAAGTGTTTAAGAGCCCCTAAAACTATAAACTCTAAAGACTTAATGACTACTTACGACCAGGGTCATGGTTAATAATGTTAAATCTTTGAGGCTCTCATAGCAAGCCATAGTTCTGATTCTTTTAATTAAGTCTCTAAAGTTTCTGTCTCTGCGTGAACCAAAAACTCTTCTCTATTTCCATTTTTGTAAAGTTTGTTGGAAATATTTTTAAAAACAATTTAAAAATGATTGTATACATGTTGTTTACACATGTCATTCCAGAAGTGTTACCCTTCCCCATTTGAATGTTGGTTTCTATCAGCACATTGCTCACTATTTCCCAGACTGTTTTTTCTCCCAAGTGAAGGATGCACACACACCTCTGAGAGAGGAAAATCAAGTAAATTCCATTACAGTATCTGTGTATTTCAAAAAAAACCCGCAATGCTTATTTACCTGGTTCACCGCGAAGAGGATTTGATTATACACGTCGCGTTGTGTGTACACTGCGTATGTGTCGTCCGCTTGGTCCACATACTCTTTTAGGAAGAGGTGTTTGAATGCGACAGTGTTATCTTCCTTGAAAGCTACCACCATCTGGTTACTTAGCCCAAAAAAGACCAGCTTAGGAGAAAAAAAGAAAAAGTAAGAGGGTGAAAAAGCAACAAAACAAAGGTCTCCACATAATCAATTCCTTTCTATTCAAGATACAGTGTCTAATTAATCCTGAATATGTTCAATAGAAATTAATCTTTGGTAGCCAGTGAATTAATTTATCCTTAAAGATGAGATTGGTTTCTAGATCTAAAGCCCAAGAAAGTGGCTTTGCATCTTTTCAACATTTATTTTCACATATGATCTAACTTATGGCATCGCCCTGGCCACCTAAAGCTTTAGGAGTTCAGAGAAGTCCTTTAGTTCTTCAAGTGTTCAAAGGACCAAAGCCACTTTGGCTACAAAATAGGAAGGTTTACTGAAAAATGAATGAGAGATCTCATGAAGTATGTGCAGAACCAGAGCAGAGGACATTTAAGGAGCTAAGAAGGTAGCCGAGAGCTTAGCACTTTGAGAGGATGTAATTCAACCAGAGGAATGGTGAGGAAAAAATGTAAGTGGAAGAAAAGGAGACAGGTGGTTCAGGGACTTGAACAGCAAGTAGGGAGTTTAAAAATGAATTTGGAAGGATATCAAGAAGGTATCTAATAAAATGTACAGAACACCTTAAATAAACCTAAGTCCTACAGTCAAGCTATATTCCTAGCTCTAATTACCAAAACTGTGACAATAAGACCCAAAATAAAAAATCCTTTGAACTCATCTGTAAATTATATTACTATAATATATTCTTAATATTCATGCAGGATTGACCCCAGACTTCCGCATGAAACCAGCCGTTCACACACAAAACGTTGAACTGCACTGCTACAACAGTCACATAAGCTCTGTCAATCATATCCACAACCTTACTTTACTCCGTCTCCCTTCACCTCTCTTTCCTCCCAAACCACCTCAATCTCTCTCTATTCCCTATGCCACGCGGACACGCGCAAGAACGCACTCATGTGCACGTAGTTTAGAACAAACGCTCTGACTTCGATCCCACAGTGAGCAGGGTGTATTTTATACGGGGAAAAGGGAAGAACACTGGGCACCTGTGGGCCACACTCTCTTCCAGGAACTTTCCTCATTCTAATCCCACAGGATAGTTCATGTCCCGCTCTATAAAACGAGTACAGAAAGGCCCACAGAAGTTAAATAATTTTTCTAAGTCATATTACCAAAAAGAATATAGTTAAAAACGTGAATCCATCCAACAGACTACACCCAAGCTACACAAAGTACTGCAGAGTCTGACCAGGAAAAATATAGAGCAAGCAAGTCTTCTCCCCTTTATTCTCACCTCGTACACGTATGACCTATACTCTACACACGTCCCCTCTCCACACCTGACTCAACCGCCATTTCCGAAGAGCCTCTTTAAGCTAAAAGTCCTATTTAAATCCTAATAACGGGGTAGTTTGATATTCCAGGAGTTTCACATCTATTGAAACCGATAACCAAAAAGCCCCCCGAGAATTCGCAAACACATTTTTACCAACTCATTCAAGTACAGGAGGACCTCCCGTGTGCTGGTCCTGAGCTAGATACTGAGGACTCAGTGAAAAGTCACCAGCTCCTGCCCTCGCAGGCCTACGGGCAGACAGGCGGCCCGCTGGCGGAGACAGAGCTGCTGTGACTGGTAGGCTGAGCCAGGAAAGGGGAAGCACTCCCACGCCCATCATTTTACCCACCTTTCTTTTGCTGCCGCAACGCAGTCTCCAACTTAACAGAAAACCCACCTTCTTTTTTCCATGAAAAGAGGGAATCTGTCACCGAGTCACCCTTGATTAGTTACAAAGTTGTCTTTATATCATGTTTGCTTGATTGCTCAGATATAAATTAAGGAAAGATCTCAATTAAGAAACCCTCGGTTCATTTCAAAAACATACCTATCTTACCTAAATACCTTTCACGTGTTTGTTGCTAACAGGCTTACCATTTTAAATTATTGGCCAGTTTTCCTCTTGACCACTCTAGGACACGCAGGAAGATGAGCTCCCTCAAATATCAAGGAGTAGTTAAGATCCTAGGTCTCAGGGGAAATAAATCTGTTTGAATTTCAGGTCTGCTCTTCTGGTTTCTTGCCTGTGACAGGCTATTTTACCTCACTAAGTGTTCTCATCTGTGAAATGGGAATACCAGTATCTGTGATTTGTTTTAAGAATCAAACAAGATGATGTCTCGCGTGAAACACAATTCTCATTTAAATAGAAAATATTCATGTTCAAACATTTGCTTTGAAGGAGAGATAATTACTCTCACCAACAGAAAAACATGTGTGCACAAGAGTAAATCAGAACCAGTACGAATAAAGAATCGAAAAATATAGGCTTTTCCAACCTGTCAAATATATACTGAAAGTCGAACATCCATTGTCATGGTGAGACATTAGAGAGAGTGCCCAGCCTCTGAAGTCCTGTTTCAGCTGCGAATGCTCACCTGGATAGTCACCATTGCAAGTTTTATAATTTGTATGGCAAGTTTCCATGGTTTTCTACCTCGAGCCCAGAATTTCTCACAAGGATTCATGAAAAAAAATTTGAGTTTTCGCCTCATCTGGTCTTCTAATAGAAGCTCCTCGGAGGGAGATGTATTCTGGTTAAACGTGCAGCCATTTTCCTCCTGGTGAAAGCTGCAGCTACTTACAGCTACCTCAGGAGTTGCCATCTCTGGAGGAAAAAAAGACAAACAAACAAAACTGTTTCCATTCTGTAAGTAAAGACACAAGTTTATATTCTTTGCTATTGCAGGACAGTTGAAGGAGTCTAAACTAAAGATCTGGTTGCAAATAAGCACCACCATTTTCAACTGAACTTTAGATGTTTAGAAATTCAATTAGAATGTTACAAGCCATTTTTCTTTTTCTTTCAGTTTTTAAATGAATATTTACCCAGTTGAAATTGACCAGATATAGGGCTGCTTCTATTAGTAAAAAGTTACATGCACATGCACATATACACGGTATGATTGGCTTCCTGTCTCATTCACTAACAGCTGTAGTTGGAGCATGGGGTGTGATCTGAAAGCCCAGGTCAGAGGTTCAGAGGGTAGGTGTGCCTTGAAATTACGTGCAAAATGTTTTTTTATATGTGGACATGGCCACTTTTCTTGGGGAGAAACTTAAAGATGTATCAGATTATCAAAAAAAAGTTTTAAATCAGTGAGTTCTGTTTGGTTTTTAATCCTGGTTCTACAACTTGATACTTTTAGGACACGAGGCAAGTCACTCAGCCTCTCTGACCTCAGTTTTCTCTTCTGCAAAATGATTACAACAGTAGCTGCCCTCATGTGATTGTATTGAGCATTAAATGAAAATGCAAATAAAGCCACTGCATAGGGTCACTGCTAAGTGAGGCTGCAAAAAAGCAAGCAGCCTCACTTTCCCTACAGCCCCAGCAGACAAAGCAGTTTTCTGAACCGCCAAGGAGGCTCTAAGGGGCAGTGTGTGCCCCAGGGGCCTTAACTGTTCCGCAATGCAGACCACAGAAGCTCCAAATCCCAATGAGCACTTAGGCTGTTTCCAAATCTTGGCTATTACAAGTGTCCATCAGTAGATGAGTGGATCAAGAAACTGTGGCATATTTACACAATGGAATACTATATAGCAGAAAAAAAGAAGGAACGCCTGCCTTTTGCAACAGCATGGATGGAACTGGAGACTATTATGCTAAGTGAAATAAGTCAGTTGGTGACAGACAAATATATGACCTCACTTATAAGAGGAATCTAATGAACAAAATAAACTAATGAGCTAAATAGAAACAGAAGCATGGAATTAGGGAATAGACTGACAGCTGTAACAGAGGAGGGGGGAGGTGGGGATTGATTGAAAGAAGGTGAAGGGATTAGTAAAAGAACATACATGAAGGACCCATGGACATGGACAACAGTATGAGGATTGACTATGGAAGTAGGGGGGCAGGGTGGGCAGGCAGGGCTGAAGGGGGAAACATGGGACATAATAAGACATCAAAAATGAAAAAAAAATTCCAATCAGCCATGTCACTTGTATCTGCCTTTTATTGGAGGCTTTACATTTCTGTAGCACATTTTACTTTTCAGAGTACTTCATACCTATTATTTCTATTATCCCTTTGAAAAGGATAAGGCTGGTTTTATTGTGTTTATAGTCAGCTTTTCCAAAGTGACAAAGACATCACTCCAGAAACTGGGACCTATCTTACATTTTTCCTCCCACTAAAAGTGATATTATGGAAACCTGCTAAAAAAAATACCCCAAACCACCAGGGAGAAGAATGTCCTGCCATTTAAAAGGCTGGCTCTGATATTTTCCCACTGTCCTTGGAAATCGAGGGAGGATTCAAACTGTACTAACGCAGCATCTGACAAGTCACTGTGTAGGCACCACGCTGTTTTTCAAGACTAGACTTCCACTTTTGGTTCAAACATTCTCAGCAAACAACATTTCCAAACAATAAATATTGACTATAAAAACTAGGCATCAGAAACGTTTTTAAACTCTTGATTTAATAATAATAATAATAACAACAACAACAGAGTCAATGACACACAAGACATATTTACAATAGCAAACGAACACCTTCAAAATGAAATAATTATGCTAGAACTCACTAAAGTGTGGTTTTTATGTTAAAATTCCTTTCACAGTATAAGTACAATAATTCTTAGGTAAAGACATATAGAAAAGAAAAATCTTATTAATACCTTAAGATTTTCACTCAAGAACACGTTGTGCCCTTCTTCAAATAGGTATGACACTTTTAATCAGCTTTTAAAGGACTTTACGTATTATGGGACTGAAGACGAAGATGATTTTTTTGTTGCTCAAAACTTACATATGAACACCAAATAATGAGGCTCTTCATAAAACATGTTGGTTACTTACAGATTTGAGGTCACATGAAGCCCTATTTTGATACAGGGAAAATTAAACTTTAAACGAACTGGTCACCCGGCATGTAACAGTAACCCAGAGGAACAAAGAGAAAATGAGCCATCCCAATTAATTAATTAATTCAGCACGTCGCACTGAGTTGTCCAGACATTACATTGTACAAAAACACTAACCGCTAAACTTCCTGCAAATGAGAACTTTCCGGCATCACTCAAGCCCTTCCGAGCAGGGGGCACAGTGACGACTGAAACCTGCCCAGACCCCTCGCCGCCGAAGGAGGGCGGGCTGCAGCCCTGCACACCCGTCCCAGAGCGAGGACAGGTCCCCGGGTACCCGGTGGGGGGCGCCAACATGCCCCGCGGGGCCTCCTCCCGACCCTGGCCCGCGCCCCTACTAACCTCGGCGGGGCGGCCAAGCAGGCGCTGTGCCCAACTGCTGCAGCTGGTGCCCCACTGCTACCTGGGGCCCTTCCATCGAGCCGACGTCCGGGGACCCGACCCTCCCGCTTTCTGTCACCGAAGGCTCACGACATCACAGCTCCTCCCTGCGCCGCGGGCGCTGTGCCCGCGACACCTGATGCGGTGGTGCGCGGCTGGGCTCACCTGCGTTCCGTTAACACGTGGAGGGGGGCCGGGCGGGGAAAACCCGGCGACCCGGGCGAGCGGGGTTAGCGGGCCTTGTTAGGTCTTCTCTGCACCCGGGGGACAAGGTGTGTCAGGGCGCCACTCTGCAAGTGTCTACGGCCCAGCTCCACCAGGAGGAGCCGCAGCCGGTGGCATCCTCCCCCCTCCGGCGGCTGGAACTCGCGCAGGCCCGCCCCAAGTCTCCAGTTTCCCTCCACGCCCTTCTGGGGCCGCCTTCCAGGAGGGCGGGCGGGGCGAGGGAGGCGTACGAGTCACCCCCTGACTCGGACACCCCAACCCCTTCCCTACACGCCTCTCTGGGTCCGGTAAACAACTCGCACAATCCTACTGGAACGCTCGCTGGTTGAACAGAAGCTGGCGCGAAGTCAGATGAAAGTACCGGTGCTTTAGAGCCAGAAGGGGCCAGCCCTGGGACCCCTTCTTCTCACGTGGTTGGCAGAGGGGGCAGGATGCGGGGATGCCCGCACAGAGTCTGGCTTGCTGGTCGGAGGGCGCAGTCCTTCCTCTCTAACAGCCGTGCAAGCTGATTTTTGTACACAGGGGAAATCCCAATGTGTACGACTTTTCAAGCCTGAGACTTGGACTCTCTCTTAGGCCTTCCAGTTTCATGAAATTAAAGAACTGTTGGCTAGACTCCTCTAGACCGGGTGCTGGGACATAGAGAGCCCTGGAAGTCTCTTTGAAGAAACGGGACTAGAAATACTTGAGGGAGTGACCACGAGTCTGTGCCTGGCCAAGCTTTAGTCAGGCTCCTAAACTTTCTCCCAGGCTCATTTGTGCATTTCCTTGGTAAAACCCAGTTTTAGCAAGCACTCTGCTAAGTCAGTTTACCAGAACCTCCCCCTCACCAACACACACACCCTCAAAATCTGATGGGGTTCCTCATCTTCCATCATCCCTCAGGTGACACCTGATCAGCCTGGCCTGTTTTCTGTTGGGTAGGTTTAGCCAGAACCCCCTTCACCCCTGTTGTTTTCCATCGGTTGGACCATACCAAATATAGAGTTGATCCCCATCTCTCTCCCCCACCATAAAACCCCATTGCAGTGGTCCCTAGAACTATCTACAGTCCCGAGTAAAGTGCATTACACCTTTAACAAGTGCCATTGAATATTTTTTCTTCAAGAATAGACCTCCAACCATAACCTTTCTCTTTATTATTTTTTTAAATCAAACCTGAGTTTACTCCTTATCAGAAATAGATCAGGAACTTTGATTAATTTAAATTACAACCACTTTGGATATATTTTAATAAATTTTGGGGTGGGTAAGTTTGTAAAAATCACTGCATTTTCATAACAGGTAATTCCCCAAATTATATCAAGAGTTGTCAGACCCTTTACAAAATCTTTTTCAAATCCTAAACTAGTTTGCATGGATAACCTATAAAAGGAAATACCTTTTCTTGCAGTGGGGTACAAGAATTGCATGCTGTTCATTAACCTGAATCCCAAGTGCTGTGAACAAAGTAGATACTCAAAAGGCTATAATTGGCACACTCAATTCTCAAGTGCAATTTGGAAAGTATAATTTAATCTCTAATACCCATATGCCTCCACATGCTTTAACACCATTTCCTTACAATAACAGTGAAGTCATCTTGCCAATGGAAGTTTGAAATGCTTGATTTTTCTGAAACAACCTAAACTTCGGAGAGGATCACAGGTATAAATGATACCCCTAACTTCATCCTAGATTTGACTTAAGTAGACACATGAATAGAAAAAGCCAGGCTTTGGACTCAGATGGTGGGGGCTCAAATTCCCTTCTGTTCCACTTAGCGAGTGACTCAGGGAATTACTTAACCTCTTCACCTCCCATTCCTTCTATGTCTAATCCATTTAATAATAGGGTACAGGCAAAGCATTCATTACTGAGCTTGGCATATTGATTTTTTTGGGGGGGTCTAAATTAGTAAAAGAATCAAGCATGTTCATGAATTGCAAGACAAAAAGATGTTAATTCTCACCAATTTTATTTATAAATTCAACCTAATATCAATCAAAATTCCAGCAAGCTGTTTTGTAGAAATTGCCAAGCTGATTCTAAAATTCACATGGAAATACAAAGAACCTAGAATAAACATACAATTTTTTAAAATAGTGACAAAATTGGAGGACTTATTTCAAGACAGTTTTGTATGTATGTACAGATACATAGAATACATGTAGACAATGCAACAGACTAGAGAGTCCAGAAATAGGTTCACGTATATATCAGTCAGTAGATTTTCGACAAAGGTGCCAAAAACAATGTAAAGGGAAAAATTAAACCTTAGCAATCCACATGGCCATACCACTGACTTAAATGAATATATTGACACCAAGTTAAAAAAGACGGGAAACTCTGCCATGCAGAGTCAAAGATGAAGATCGACATTTCAGAAGTGTGACAGGAGCACATCAGAGAGGCAGTTAAAACCCAGTAGTCAGCTTGCTTGTAATTGTCATGTTACACATGTGTATACATGGCCCTGCTGGTAATTAGTTCATGCAAATGCAATAAAGATTAGTAAGTTCATATGCATACTAATCCAATGAATGGTATTTCAAGAAATAACAAGTTTTGCAAACAAAACTCCCTAAATTGGTGATTTCAACTTACTTTTATGCAATACTATTGATCTTGCTAGGATACCCAAAATGTAAGTTATCTGAGTACTACCCAGTCATGTTTGCTGCATTTTCCAGTGTTTGAATATTCACTAAACAATATAGTTCTTTGCAAACAGACAAAATATTTTCATTGTTAAAAATGGGAATGAGAATTCCGGTCCAGGAATGGTGGAGTAGGTGAACTCTGTCCTTGTCTCCTCCCACTGTTATATCAAATTTACAACTAAACTATAGAACCACTATTATTGAGAACCATCTACAGACCAGCTGAACAGAATTCCTATACTAAGGATATTTAGAAGTCATGTGAAGATGAGTAGGAGGGTCACAGACATAAAATGGGCCGGTCTCATATCCACGGGGTGGTGATTAAGAATTAGAAGGGATCCCTGGCCAGTGTGGCTCAGTTGGTTGGAGTGTTGTCCCATAACCAAAAGGTTGCAGGTTCAATTCCCAGTCAGGGCACATACCTAGGTTGCAGGGTTTCAGTGGAGGTCTGGGTGCATAAAGGAGGCAACAAATCGGTGCTTCTCTTTTGCATCAATGTTTCTCTCTTTCCCTCCCTCTCTCTCTAAAAGCAATAAAATATGTCCTTGGGTGAGGACTAAAAAAGAAAAGGAATTGGGAGGGATATCTCTGCAGGGGTCCTCCCTAAGGAGCAGGAAGTCCCAGCCTCACCCCAGGCTCCCCAGCCTGAGGCAGCAGTGCTAGGAAGAAGAGCACCCATGACATGTGGCTGTGAGACCAGTGGGGACTGTGTCCTAGAAAGACAACAGGCTGCTAGACACCAAGGCACTGTTCTTAAAGAGCCTGTAAACAGACTTACAAACTCACTTGCTGTCATCCTCAGCGCAGAGGCAGCAGCTCCCTCCAAAAGAGCCAGGACGTGCAGGGAAGAACTAAATTGACTAACTTTAGGGCCAGGGCTGGGGGCCAAGGGCTGGGGCAGCTTTCTCTAGGGACAGAGTCAGTGGCATATGCTCTCCATCAACCTGGCAAACACCTCTGCCCAGCCCAGACCTGATGACTCCCAACCAACTAGCAGGCTTGGCTGAACTCCTTTCAGTGGCTCCCCATACAAGTGGCCTACCTCAGCTCATGCTGCAGACTTTCCCAATATCTCTCAAATATCCACAAGTACCAAACAAGCCACTGTGTTCCTTGTAGCTCTTGCTAAGTGGTCTCATGTCCACCAAAAGCAACAACTGGTCTCGACTTCCATTGTAACTCCCATCAAGTAGCCCCAAACCTGGCATAAGCAGTGGCCAGTCTTGACCTGGAACTTAGGTTCAACGAAGTGGCCACAAGCCTAGCACAAATGGTGGTTGACCTTGGCTTGCACTAGAGACTCTCTCAAGAGGCTTCCAGACTCAACATCCTGATGGCCAGCTTCAGACCAGACCGGAGCTCCACCAGACCAGCTCCACAAATGACACACCCTAAGGATGGTCTCAGGAGGCACTAGAGCCTTGCTGAAGTGACTCTTACTCTATAGTGTTTGCTGCACACACAACAGTTCGTTTGCTCCAGTCATGGACAGCCCTCACAGCCAGCAAGCCTGAAGGTCAATCCCACTCACTGACATGCCAACAGCAATCAAAACCCAGCTACATAGGAGAGCACACACAACCCAGACAGGGGACACCGTGGAGCACTTGGCTCAGGGAGACTGTACCACATGGCCCCACAGGACACCTTCTACAAAAGGCCATTCTGTCAAGGCCAGAAGATGTCACAGATCTACCTAATACATAGACACAGTGAGTCAGCCAAAATGAGAAGATGAAGAGACACATCCCAAATGGAAAAAAAAGGACAAAACTGCAGAAAAGGAACTAAATAAAATAGAGACAAGTAATTTACAAGATACAGAGTTCAAACCCTGCTTATAAGGATGTTCAGGAGCTTAAGGGAAGAATAGCTAAATTCAGTGAAAACATCAACAAAAAGATAGAAAACCCAAAAAGAGCCAGTGAGAACTGAAAAATACAGTAACTGGAATTTAAAAAAATACACTAGAGAAAATCAACAGCAGATTAGAGGAAGAAAAGGATCAGTAAGCCATCTGGAAGACAATGCAGCGGTAAACACCCAATTAGAACAGCAAAAGAAAAGAATTTTTAAAAAATGAGGATAGTTTAAGGAAACTCTGGGTCATCATCAAACAAACCAACATTCGCATCTTAGGTATACCAGAAAGAGAAGAGAGAAGGCAAGGGACCAAACACCTATTCGAAGAAATAATGACTGGAAACTTTTCTGTCTTGATGAAGGAACTAGATATACAAGTTCAGGAAGCACAGAGAATCCCAAACAAGATGGACCCGAAGAGGCTCACGCAAAGACACATCATAATTTAAATGCCAAAGGTTAAAAACAAAGAGAAAAATCTTAAAAGTAGCAAAAGAAAAGCAGTTAGTTATATACAAGGGAGCTCCTATAATACTATCACCTAATTTCTCAACAGAAATTGTTCAGGCAAGAAAGGAATAACGTGAAACATTCAAACTGAGGGAAGGCAAAGATCTAGGACCAAGATTACTCTGCTGGTGAGACTGTCACTTAGAGTTTGAGGAGACATAGTTTCTCAGGCAGCAAAAAGCTGAAGGATTCTGTCCCCTTTAAACCAGTATTATAACAGAGGTTAAAGGAACATCTTGAAGTAGAAAAGAAATGATAAAAGCAATATAGAGTTACGTCAAAAAGTTAAAACTGGAACTGCCTTATGACCCAGTGATTCTACTTCTGGGAATTTATCTGAAGAAACCCAAAACACTAATTTGAAAGAATATATGCATGGCTATGTGCATTGTAGCATTTTTTACAATAGCCAAGATGTGGAAATGGTCCAAGTGTCCATCAATAGATGAGTAGATAAAACAACTATGGGACATTTACACAATGGAATACTACTTGGCCATAAAAAAGAAGAAACTTTTACCCTTTGGAACAACATGGATGGATCTGGAGAATGATATGTTAAGTGAAATAAGCCAGTCAGAGAAACACAAATACCATATGATCTCACCTCATTTGTGCAATGTAATCAACAAACTGAACTAACAAGCAAAATAGAAACTGACTCATAGATAGAGAGCAGCTGACAGCTCAAGGAGGGGGAAGTTGGGAGGGGTGGAGGGATCGAGCTGAAAAGAGAAAGAACTCATGGACAGGGCCAGCTGCGTGGTGGTTGGGATGGGGGGAGGTGGGAGAGGGTATGGGGGGATAAATGGTAATGAAAAATATGAGAAATAAATAAAAAATAAAGAAAGAATGAATAAAATAGTATGAACAAAAAAAGAAATGAAAAGACAAAAATATGAGTAAGAAAATATAGAAAGAAAAAATTCTCACTGAAAAAGGCAAACACTAAAAGCAGTGGATCAACTAACTATAAAGCTAATACAAAGGTTAAAAGAAAAAAGTAAGAAGATTGCATGAAACTACAAAGATAAATTAAGAAATACACACACACACACACACACACACAAAAGAAGTAAATAATAAAAACAAACATAGGGTCAGTAAATATTGCAGTGATTTTAGAATGTGTTTAAATTTAAGCAGCCATCAACTGAACATAGCTCGGTGTATATGAAGCCTTCTCAAAAACCCCACTGTGTGCCTCAGAGCAGCAGAGCTCAGCTGGAAGTCTCCAGTAGCGCAGGTGTTCAGCCCCGCACACGTCGCCCGGTCTTTCCCCTTTCTGTCTCTTTACATTTACGCCACTGACTTTCCTTCCATCTTAATTCCAACTCTCTTTTTTTCATTAAAATGTTTCTGTTGCAACACGTACAATCAATAAGTATTTATTGAGGACCTCCTATATTCTGGTAAAGGTATTAGGTACTATTGATAGAAATATGAATAAAATATAAGCCCTGCTCTTAAATATCTTAAAGTCTAGAAGGTAATGGTTTTTTTTTTTTGAATTTTGAGAAAATTTCAAATACAGTGAAGTACAAGGAAGCAAACATTATCCCACTTAATACTCACAACCCCTAAATTCAACAAATTTTACGTTTCATTTTGTTCCTAGTCCTTATATTTTATTAAAAATGGTATAATAAAACATTATAAAGGTAACCATTCCTTTCCAAATGCAACCTCTGTCACAAATTGGTGTGAATCTCAATTCATTTGTAATATTTTTTCACATACGTGTATCCATTATATAGAAATCGTTCATGCATTTTTTGTACACAAAGATGGCACCACTCTGTACATAATCATCAACATTTGGCTCATGACTTTGATTCTGAGCTACATCCAGGAAAGGTTCTTTATTTTAGCAGCTTTACGGTAATTGATTGCTATGCCATACCACTGTATCCGTTTTCCTACTGATGGACATTTAGATGGCTTGCATCTTTCAGCATCACCAAAAAATTCTCCAGTGAACATCTGGGAGTCATTTCCTTGTGCACATGGGTAAGAGTTCCTCTAAGGTGAATATCCTTAGTAGAGTTGCTAGATTGTAGAATATGTACATTTTCAGTTTTAATAAATACTGCCAAATACTCTCTGAAGTGATCATTCCAAATCATTTAATGAACATTTCTGGTGCACCTTCTGTATGGCAGGCACAGATTTAGGCACTGGGGATGCTTCAGTAAAAAAGACAAAAACTTCTGTCGTTGTTGAGTTTACATCTTAGTGGACAAAGTCAATGAGCACGATAAGAAAATTATAGAGTGTGTAAGAAGGTGATAAATACTATGGGAAAAAATAAGGCAGAGAAAGGAGAATCAGGAGGGAATAGTTGTCATTTTTAAGTAGGGTGGGGGCAGGACTCATTGAGAAGTTAACATTTCAGCGAAAACTTGAAGGACATCTGTTTCAAGTGTTCCGGAGAGAGGGGCTGGCAGTGCGAAGCGGGAGTGTGCCCGCTTTGTCTGCGTAAGCCCAAGGAGGACAGCGTGTCTGCAGCAGCGTGAGCCAGGGAAGGAATGGCAGGCGATGAAGCTAGGACCCACGGCCAGGCTGTGCTGGCCGCTGTAGGCCGCTGTGGGGACTTCAGATTTGACACAGAAAGAAATGGGAGCCACTGGAGCGCTCTGAGTGGAAGATTGGCATGATCTGACTTCTGCTTTAAAAACGTATCTGTCTTGCTGCAGGATTGAAAAGATTTCCCCAAAGGGTAAAAGAGAGAAGCAGAGTGGTCAAGTTTTTGCCTGGGCAGCCACAAAAGTGGAAGTGCATCCGCCGAGGCGAAGAAGACAGGCAGGAGCAGGTCAGCGGGGACGCATCAGAGCACAGCCCCGAGCGTGTTTGACGTGTCTGCTGACTGCTTCTCCGTCCAGCTGTTGGAGGCTATTTGGTTTGGTCTTATTTTCACTTCTCTCACGAGCTGATAATTCTGTAAAATATAGTTCCAATACATTGCTAGAAAAATGGAATGAAGACATTTAAAATACTAATCTCAATTTTGTTGATACATAGCAAAGTAATTTTCTGCCAAATTGCTATCAAGTTTTAGAAACTTCCGTTTCTGTACTTCCTTTGCTGCAGACAGGTAACAACCATTTCATGGACTGCTGGGCTAGTAATGCATATTTCCTGGCTGGCTCTGACACCGGGGACACCCTTTGGATAACTCTGCATTAGGTATCCTAGTGGAAATGTCTAGTAGACAGCTGAATATTCAAATCTACCTTTAATCATCACCGAAAGACAGAGGCAATGTCTATAAATTCCCTTTGAACATAATTAAAGATTAAATCTGGTCCAACAACTAACTATTCATTAGGTGTGTGCCTCATTTGAGATACTGTGCTGGCCATACACCTAGCAGAAATAGGGAAAAACTGATTTCTGTTAACAAACATGTATTCTCTCTATTTACATTTGAAATAATTGATGGAGCATAGTATTCCAAACTAGATAATTTACTGGGAGCACAATGATCTGTTCAAAATTTAGATATGAAAACTGGCTGAACTCAGAGATGGGAGCATTATCTTTTGATTGAACCTCATGATTTGTAGCCTCACATGACAAAACTGTTTAACACAGATTTCAGTTGAAATCTGAAGCTGCCTGCTTGGTAGAGAGAAGAATTCATTTTCTCGTTCTCTCTCCTGCTATGCAAGCGGTTCCCTGTGGAAAACCAAACCAATGGAAACCCTATTTCCTGTTCATTACTGTGAGGCTTCATTTCTCTTGAAGAATCCCCCGCAAGACAGCAACATGGTTGCTCTCCCTTTTTATCTGACTAGGCCCTGATTATCAGCCTAGATTTTTGCAGATGTAAAACTGAAATATAGACAGTTTAATAGCTTGCTTGATGTCACTTATCTAGCAAGTGACAAATTTAGGCTTCAACATAATATTCTAACTTTAGGGACAATATTATTTGAGCGACTCCACTTTAAAGATTATTTAAAGCACCCTTGTGGTAGTAGTCATTATATGTGTAGAACTGAGATTGCACTGGTTCTTGATGCCTGTGGATATTGTATTAATAGTCCTGTCACCACCATACAATGGCTCTCCTACCACCAACTGTTTAAGTATAGAGACTAGAGTCTCACCTATACTCACAGAGAAGTCCATTCTGCTCCCACATGGCCCTGTGTTTTCCTTCTCAGCTCCTGAATTTGCCCCTCTACAGATATCTGCTGCCCAGGATACAGGAGCCTGCAGAGCTCCTGTAGGGCCCTGAACGAAACCAGCAATTCAGGGTGGAGCAATGATGGGTGGAGGGGGGCCTGTGTCTTCTGTAGCCCCCCTCAGACTCAAATTCAGTACAGAAATGGTTAAGAATGCCTTTCTCCTCACTTTAGTGTTGCACATATTCCAATTTTTTATTGAAGTTTTAGTCCTTTTTTTTCCTAGAAATGCCACATTTTGTCCTCTCCTCCTATATCTAAGCTTTGTTCTCAAGAGGGGCTTTTCTGTCTGCTTTCTCGTTTCTGAAGGTGACCACTCTCCTGGGATGTGCCTCAGTCCCTCATGCAGTCGGGTGTGATAGGTTCCCCAGGCAGAGCGTCGAAATCCCAGCAGTTAGGACTCAAACAGGGCAACTGCCTTCTCTACCAAAGAGCCTCCCTCCCAAGCAAACTGATGCAGACAGACAAAACAGAACAACTCCTATTCGGCATCCTCAACTCTTACTTTCTGAGCTAACTGTTTTTTTGTTTTGTTTTTTTTTAATCTCCAATAGACATCCCCTGGAGCGCCTCTAAAGAAAAGATAATGGAAGGCTTGGTGGCCCAGCCAAATCACAAGATTATAATCTCCACTTCCTTCAATTTGACTGCAAAGCATTATGGATTTTTTTAAGAAAAAGAAATTATTTGGAAAAATACAAAGAAGGTTTTGTTAGCTTCTAAATTTGCTTTAAATGTAGTCAACGCATATTTTATTAAATATTCATGTCAGACACTGTGCTAGACAGTGGAAATATAAAGGAACCAGACATCATCCTTGCCCTAAAGTCCAGTGGGAGAGACATCCATATAAACAAGCCACTGCAACACAATGAATCCTTGCTATAGCGGACAGAGAAAAGAGTGACTAATTCTGTTGGGTGCCTGCATGGCTTTACAGAAAGGTGATATTTGAGTTGGATCTTGAAAAATAAATAGGAGTTTATCAAGTAACGAAGATGAAGAAAGGAGTTTTAGAGCAAGGTGGAGGTGGAAGTAGAAATAGCAAGATGGACGGATGCACAGATGTGAAAGACACAGCACATTTGGGGGCCAGTCAAGAGCTCCACGTAACCAGAGCTCTGCCTCTCCCCCCGGGACATGCAAGCCCCTGGGCTGTGCAGCAGCGTGCTGTGGAAAACCACAGAGCGAGCATGGCACAGCTGCCTGGGGCTTCACTGAGTGTATTCAATTTCATGTCAATTTTAGTTAATAGTGATTTTAGACATGTTCTCTGTTTTATTGAGATAGACCGACATATGACATTGCATCAGGATTTTAGGCATTTTTAAAAGTTAAAACAAACATGCATACATTGTAAAGCAGAATAACTTATTTATATGAAACAAATATATCTAACTTGCAGAAATCTGTTTCAAGCTATAACGCTTCTTTCCATCAACCTATTACCAACTCCCTACCCCAATGGTTTCATGGTCTCCGGCTATTACTGACTTTACCTGAGAAGCACTAAGACTAAAATGTTGGGTTAAGCTGGGGAAAGAGGCAAGAAATGAAGTTAGAAAAAAATAGCTCATATCCATATATCTTTAAGATAACTTTCAGAACCCTATTTGTACAGGGTTTCATATGCCAGATGGAGGGCATATAAGCAGGTGATGTTGAGATTGAATCTTTGTAGTAAAGCACTCTTCGGCAATTTAGCAAAATATATTAGAAAGGAGGAGACAGCACAAGTCAACAAACTATTATTACCCTCTAGGTGAAAGACGAGGCACACCTGAAATAAGGCAGAGGCAGCGAGGGTGGCCAAGAAGAGATGAATTATTTGAAAGCTATTTAGAAAATGAAAACAATAAGAGAGTGACAGGTTGACTGTGGGCAGTAGAAGAGGGTCAGGGATGACTGAGATTTCTGGCTCTTCAAACTGATGGACAATGGATACTATTACCTAAGGTAGAAAATAAAGGAGGAAAAAAGTTTCCAAAGATACTTGAAAGATGGCTGAAAGAGAGTGAGTTGGCTCTGCTAAGGTGTGATGCCTATGCTACAGTAGTGCATTCATTCACTCATGCATTCAGTATCTTCATTTAGCAACCATCAAACATGGTGAACTAACCTGTATTTGGAAATATCCAATAAGGAGTGGGAATTCAGGTCTGGAATTGAGTAGACGGAGAGTAAGTATAGAAATGGAAGTTATTGATGAGTTCTGAGAAATGGCTGAACCAAAGGGAGTAGATGTGATGGCAGCAGGAGGAGCAAAGAGTGAGAGAAGAATCAGATCTGAGCCCAGGGGAGAAGGTACCATTCAGTATGGGGAGTGGAAGCGCCTGGGGGAAGGTTGTCACAATGGTAAGTCCTCCTCCTGTTTTGTTTCATAAAAGTGACTTTTGCATTTTTGCAAACGCAAATTCTTCAGAAGTTTGGAATAACGGAAATTTGAAATAATGTATGTGATCACTGTACACATCATGCAAAGTCTTATCTAATTTAGGATCATTAAGTCTCAGATATGTCAACAAGCCTTGTCTCGTTGAAATGAAGTGTTTTCATTTAAATTGAGTGTAAAAAATTAATTTAGACTAATCATAGCAGTCAATTGCATTGCTTTATTAAATTCTGCCAGCTTACAAATAATCAGTTACAATTATTTTTTCAAGCACGGGAAACAGTGTTCAGGGAGAGGAGCTTCACTGTGTGAATCCCATAGGACTCATAACGGTGGATAAAATGAACCTCGGTGTTCCTCAGGGGTTTAATCTTCCCCTGAGACTCATACTTAGGTCTTGAGTTAAACTCTCTACAAAAGTTACTTTGACAAGAATAAAAAGTAACATTTCAGAAGATAATCGAATCAATTATCTCTCTTTAACGCTGGAATCTAGAGCAGGTTTCTGGGAGGGCCCAGCTGGTAGCTGGGTATGCAGGGCAGCTGCCTTGAGACGCTATTGCCGCAATCTTCCCATCACACTGCCCTCCCTGCCGCTGGAGCCCACACCTAGTCTAGAATCCTTTTGAAAAGGATTCTCCTTCAGGTACGATTGCGCTTGGCCAAGCCGATCAGACCTGGTGTCAGGCGGAACAACAGTCCTCAACATACATCAGTTGCACAACTCCTTCCTTCCCAGCAAGCGGAAACTGCGAGCCTGGCCCTCTTTCACATTACGTGACGTTTTCATCATAGCAACCAATCACAACCCCGTTCTGAGAGACTGTTAGGGAACGGAGTCTGTATTGGTACTGGAGCTTTGTCAATCTCTGCCGAGTCACCGCCTCTTTTCTCTTAGCAACGGATGCGTCACAGCAACAGCCTGTAGAGGAGCTGCGGTTTGTGCTCCTGTTTTTCTGAGAGGAGGGAGAGTCACATTTCCATCTTCAGCCCCAGAAGGAGTTTCTCCCTAGGGTACTGCAAAGAGGCTGCTTTTCTCTTCAGTTTAGCAGTATCAGGTAAGGAAAGCTCTGAATAGGAAAAGAGGCTTGGAAAACAAGTATTTTACTCACTTTTTCAAGAGCATCGAAACACTTGCAGTGCCAGCTATGTGCTAAAAGCAGTGAAGACTGCAAAAAAGTACAAAATTTTTTCTGCTTTTAAAAAACTTCTAGCCTAGCTGGAAGACAAAAATAACAACGAGATAGCAGTTAACGACACTCTTAAGAACTTTGAGGGAAGGTACTGAGCGTTATTCACAAGTCGTATTATTCCCAGTGTCTACCACGTTGTCTGGCACATAGTGGGAGCTCAATAAATACTGGATGGACGGACGGATGGACGGATAATGGATGGATGAAGAGGAAAGCAGAATGATCCTGGTTACTCATTGGTATCAGTATCGGAGATCAAAAAAGAAAAGATAAATGTTGGCTGAAGTACGGTAGTTAGGGAGGTGACTTCAGGGCCCTTAAGAGGGCGCCGGAGTAGATCAAGAGAGAAGAAAATGAAGGGGGAAACACTAACTCTTTGACAGTAAGGGCTATGTCTTGCTCCTCTAGTGACCTCCAGTACCTAATTGCTGCTCAGCTTTTCTCTCCTTCTGCCCAG
>PVKM010019751.1:0-23367 GCA_004027735.1 Carollia perspicillata | reverse complement strand
TTAAAAAGAGATTATGAGCAGAATGCTACTTTAGACTAAAACTTCTCTTTTTGTTTTGATTATAGAAGTAATTTTTTATAAAATTTGTTTTATAATTTTAGCCATACATTTTTAAAACTACACTGTTTTATTCTTCATTTGAGGAGAATTTGAAAAATAAAATTCTCAACACAAATTAATGAATTAATTTAATTGTAGTTTAAATTAAAAGGAGAAAGATATTTAGAGACACAAATATCCTATGATCAGTTGTCAGCTTTCCCTTATTTAGTTTTGTCCTTTCTAAATTGATTACTCATTCAATGATATAACTTAATATGACTTTTGAATTTTCGATGAGTTACATATTGTGCTATTGACAAGATAGATTTCTTGAACTGAAAGATTACAACCTACTAGGACAGAAAAATTGTTAACAAATAATTGTACATGGCATGAAGGAAAATACAATGTACAATAAAACATAAGAATGGGAATCAGATTTTTTTAAAGCCAGCAAAGAAAAGCTCTTCTAAGTAAATTAGTTTTCTGCCTAGATCTGAAGAATGAGCAGGAATTAGCAGTTGAAGGATTGTGTGAACAGTGTTTAAGCAAAGGAAAAAACATAATGCAAAGGATCTCGGGACAATAAAATAGGTTATACCTCAGATACTGAAATACAGTCAGTATGGTTAAAACATGATAACACAGAACAAGACCATTAGAAAGTAAGCCCAGAAAGTTAAATTACAATTTATTAACATAAGCCTTGTCATGTTTTAAGTATTTTAGCATTCAACCATTGAACGTTGATATCCATCAAAAGGTGTTAATGAATTAAAGGATGTAATCAGCTCCTTTTCAGTTCGAATAATATTCCAGTGTCTGGATGTAGCACAGTTTATTTATCCACCTACCTAGGAACAACTTGGTTGTTTTCAAGTTTTAGAAATTATTTTTAAAATGTTCTAAATATGTACATGCAGGTTTTAGTGTGTATCTGAAATTTTAACTCCTTTGCCAAAATACCAAGGAGCATGAGTGCTGGATTATATGGCAAGCTTATATTTAGTTTCTGGTAAGAAACTACCAGACTATCTTTCAAAGTAACTCTATCATTTGTTATTCCCATGAGCAATGAATGAGAGTTCCCATTTCCCTGATGACATGATGTAGAGCATCTTCTCATATGATGGTTTTCCATTTGTAATAACTTATTTGATGAGACAACTGTTAAAAGTCTTTGGCCCCTTTTGAATTGAATTGTTTTCTTATTGTTGAGTTTTAAGAGTTATTTGTATATAATCAGTTTCTTATTTTGGAAAAATAACTTTCTGCGGTTTATTTTCATTTGTTTGTCTTTTGTAAAAATGTACCAAATGAGCATATTGAGGTTATTTCTCAGGGGAATGAAAGTGATGTCACACATTCTGTGTCAATGCAAGTAATAAAATTATATATTTTTGAGAAATATGTGATACAGTACATCAGAAGTTGTATTTTGAGTGAAACAGTTCATGGTGAGAAACAGAAAGATTATCAATAGCCACAGCCTAATGCTATTTACTGAAGGAGAAACATTTAAATTCGTGACAATAAAACGGGCTGTTTCCTTTCCTTTGGGTACAGAACAAAGTGTCCTCACTATCCTAATTTTTCTTTTCATGTACACATGCTGAACTTCCCTTTAACAGAGAATGTGGCCTCGTTTCGCTGGGTCTGTAGCAGAGGGTCACACTATAATATAGAAGATCATCCCTCCTCCACAGACATATCAGCTTCACAGAGAACAGAGTCCCCAGTTGTTAACTGGGTTCTCTGAGCCATGGCAGTGGCAAATTGTGACAGAGAACTCCTCCATTTCTTCCCTTCTTCAGTCATTTATTAATAACAACACAATCTTAGAAGTGTTGCAAAATTTCTTTTGTTCTTTCCTAATCCAGATTATGGAGACCATAGATCACAGTGCTCTAAGTCCCTACATATGAAATAAGAGGAAGAAAGTCATCCAGCATTTTACATGTGCAGACTTATCTTTTCATGTTATAAATACATTTTTAAAGAAAGTATTTTATAAGTACATATGGGACACTCAGTCATTTATATTAGTGAATAAAGAGCTAAAAAGAGCCCTGAGAGGTTTACCATGAATTCAAAATAATGCTTTTAAAGCTATTCACAATAATTCTTCACAGATGACAAATGAAAGGATAGAAGTTGTTATATTTACAAAGAAAAATGCTCATTATTTATGTTTGAATAACTTAAGAGTGAACATTTCCTTACAGGAGATTTTTTTAAACTAAAGCAATGCAAGAAGTAAAAAATATATATTTAAATGATTTAAAAAAATGGAATGACATAAGAGAAAATTCAGACAATAAAAAGACAGCTCTTATAAATTTAAAATATCAGCACAAATTAAGTAAAGTAACTATATATATAGAAGAGTAACAAGATAAACTAATGTCTTCAGAAATGTAAACAAAAAGACAATAAAATGGAAAACAATAAGAAATATTGAAAATGTTAATTAAAAGTCCAATGCAGAAAGTCCAACACATTAACTTGTATTTAACAAATGGAGAAAAGAAAGCTATCAAAAAACTGAAAACAAAAAAAGTTGACAAAATTAAAGGATATATTTTTCCAAAATTTGAGGTTTTTCAGAACAATGAATGAAACAAAGAATAATGATATTTCATAAAAATATTGATTAAAAATACTGTAAGAGCTTTCAGAAAGACCAATAAATATTCAAATAGCTTTGAACTTCTAGAAAGGTAATATTTTTAAAAAGGCTTCCAAAATTTATTAATAAATAAGTAGGAACCTACAAATATGCATCCAGCCATATTTTAGTGATGAGAAAGAATAAGAAATATATATATATGTATGTACATGTACATGTAATTTAATCACAGAAACACATGCAGACACATGTATATGTATCATATACCATCGCATGTCCTCCTACATACCTCCTCTTGAGGACTGCTAGAAGGTATATTCCACTAAATGAGAAAGGATAGAAAGAAAGCAGAGCCTGGTATCCGAGGAACAAATTAAGAGGGATCTCTAGGATGGCGGTAGAGAACCCCCTCCAGGAAGAAAGCTAGCCCTCTAACTTTGGATGGGCAAGATAAGTGTTTTTGGAGGATTATCCACAAGCACATGAAAGGAACTGACCAAATATCTGTTAAGCTTAATTATTCTGTGAGAATTTGGGAGAAATTTATATGGTTCTGGTAGGAATTAAGACAAAGGCAATTAATAACTCAAAACAAACAAACAAAAAATTTGAGACCAGCACACTACAGGGTGGATGTGACAGACACTGTTTGGTAATAAACATCGTATATTTACGCAAATCCAAACTGTGTTATGGAGAGGAAGGGGCCTGGGAGATTAAGTCTGTGTTGAGATGAGGATGGCTATATGTCTTCGGTTGTGCAAAATTAATACAAATTTAATCCTCAGCTTAAATTATTAGAAATTTACAAATAACATATAAAACTAAAGAAAAAATGAGTTGTAATTTATACCAAGAATAAGCAATGAAATACCAGAAGGAAAGACAAGTACACATAAGTTAAAAACTTTTGAAGAACAAGAGTTAATAGTTGGGAATTTGGGAACAGAAAATGCCATTCATATGACTTGTAGAATTATTTGATATTTTAAAATATGAGCATACATTACTTAGATAGAAGTGACATTTTATTTGGCATTAATATTTCATCATATTTCTTGACTTACAAAATCTGAGAAAAAGAGGTTTCTCATTTTTGTACTGGTGACTTTGCCCATGAAAATAGGTCTGTTTTTGTCACTTACAATTTAAAGATGCCTTTTAATACCAATTTAAAATTAGTGATGGTATTAGGACTGAGTTCCTGTTACATAATTAGTCTGGTGTTATTTGTAATATTTGTTGAATAAAGTGACTTTGAACCAGTGAGTCAGTGATCCAAAGTGTGTTACCATGTGTGGATCAGCACATGCAGTTGAAGGCCTAAACATTACTATAGGTTAAATTTTGCAAAAGAAAAGCAAGTGATTATTGTGGAAATATTAAAAACAGAATGGTTATTACTGTATTTAGTGATTAAAATTTCTCAATTTGATTATCTTGATGCAGAAATTTAGGAAAAACAAATAATCAATAAAATTGTTCTCAAACTCAGTCTTCAAAAGTCACAATTTTTTCTCTAACCTTGCTGAATTGACCACAGAAATTTAGTTTCTATTTTATAAAAACATATCCTTAAGTAAATGCTTGACAGTCACAATGAAAGCCTCATTTTAAGTGCTAATTCATCCATAAAAAATGCAATTCCTATTTCCACATTAACAGTCTCTTAAGGATATAAATCTGTGAAGATTCCTCTCCTCTTAACAGCAGTTAAGGAGAAACAAAATGAAGATACACCGTATTGGTTGGTCATTGGGGTATGGTTGCTAGTATACATATTCTAAAGCTAAGAAAGTCAGTTTTTAGTATATATTTTTTGCTGTAGGTTTCTGCATAAGAAAAGTACTTTGGAAGCGATCCACCATAGCCAAACCATGGTACAGGAAACTCTGCAAAACAGCATTTATGATAGTAACATATGTTCTAAGGGAGAAGAGTGGAAAGTAAGCGCTTGCTCCTTTGAAGGGACCTGGAAGGAATGGAAGGTAGTATCCTCTTAAAGAGGCTAGTAGCCTCTTAAAATAACAACTGGTCAATGCAAGTTTTAATGAATGGTTTGAGAACTGAAGTATATTTTTTTATCTTTCTTCCTTTAATTTTTCTAGCTTGCTCAGAGTATGCCACATCTCTTAACAGTGAAGAAGTCCAATCTTTGAGCATTTTGGTCATTTATAATTCATTGTATTTCTTAAATGAGAATGAGAGAATTGGAGAGAGTAAACTTTTATTATAATTAATTTATCTATTTGTAACAGACTATGGTGTAAAATTTTTGGAACTCGAAACAATTCAGTATGAGAACATTTGCATTACATATTGGAAGACAGTTGCTTGGTTTTACAAAAGATCATTAGTACTGCCAGGAATCTCAAACTATAAGGGTGAACCAAGGACAAAAATAAGATCTGTGGCTTGTGATCATAAAATTAAGGTGCTAGCTGTTCCAAAATAAATTGCAGCACCTGTGAGTGTCAGTGGCTGAGAAATCAATACTTGTTAGCATTCTCAGTGGGGAAAATGCTTTGCTACTATTCATCTGTGAACACATATTGTACAATCATCAGTCATGGGACTTCATCTAATATATGCATGCTGCAGGTTTGGCTCTGTATCTGCATTTCTGAATTAGTTCCAGCATGACAGAAAGCAATCTTGCTATTTGGGGGTAAGAAGCAAATAAATGTAGGTGGCATAAACACTACTGCAGGAAAAATCTGTGTATCTTTTCTCTCTCATGGAGGGGGGCAAAAACAACATCCAACATTTTAACTACACTGGGCACTTGCTAATTTTGTTTATTTTTCCTTTTGAGGGCCACTGGGTGATGTGGATGAGCCACAGTACCTGTAACTGTAGAGAAGGTCCAATCCTCACAGCTGTCAGTAAAGCCTACACTAATGTGTCCTGAAAGAGTGATTAATAGGTTTTGACAATATCATTGCATTGCATATTTAATCAGATTATACATCTGTTAGAGACGGTTTGCTTCTAACATCTGCAGTTGAAATCCACAATCAGTATTCAGATCATCACTTTAACAGAAGCCTGAAACTACTATCTATGTCAGTCTTACTGTTGACAAGTTAAAACTGCATGCCAGGAACAGATGAATCATGACATTTTCTTGAATCATTTAAGAATTTTTTCCTGAAATTTCCTAGAAGTTTATCTGTGTCTAAATTGATGTTCATTAAGAAGGAAGGAGAATAATACAGGGTAGGGCAGAAAGTAGGTTTCCAGTTGTTCATATAAAACATAATATAATAATTAATAAGTGATAATACAAGAACAAATTCTGTTTCACATACTGACACCTGGAAACCTACTTTCGCTCACCTCTGTGTGTATGTATATATATAATATATATGTATGTATATTCATAAGAAACACTGTCAAGAAAGATGTACAGTAGTTTGATGTCATTCTAGAGTTGGTAGAACTTTGTTATAATTTGACATACATAGTAAACAATACTGCTAGCCTAAGAAGATAAATGAGACAGAATTCTAGATTAAAAATTCACAAACCGAAATGATCAGACTCTAGGTCTTATCTTTCCTGATCTCACTGTACCACTTGGCAATGTTACTTACTCCATTGTTGAAATTCTATTCACTTTTTCCTCTCTGTGATCTATGCATGCAAAAATTTCTTTGAAAATCTCTGGGCATTTCTTCTTGATTTGCTCAGCATCATTCTCTTTCTCTGACTTCCTTAACTATGGTATCCCAAATACTTTTAGTGATCATCTTTTATTATGAATAAAGCTGCTACAAACATATTTATACACAGTTTTAGGAGAACATATCTTTAATAAATGCATAGGATTGCAATGGTTGGTTCATGGTACTTGCATATATTTTTGAATTACTACAAACTGTTATTTAAAATATATTACAATTTAATTCCCACAGCAATGCAGTAGATGTCCTGTAACTCCACGATGTCACCAAAATTCATTTTTTAAAATTTAAACCTCAATCTTCCCAGCTTGTGTGTAATAGCAGCTGGTAGCTCAGTTTTTTCTTTTCTAATATAAATATTTCCCTTTAAGGGAATATTTCTAATATCCCCTTTAAGCACGGCTTTAACAGTAACCAAAAATTCTGGATATGTTTTGGATCTGTTGTGTTAATTTTCATTTAATAAAAAATTATTTTCTGAAATCTCTTCTGAATTTTAAGCTATATATTTTCAAAATGTGTTGCTTTTTATTAATTTCTAGGTTTTATAATTTAATCCATTTATTAAGATAAAATATTCTGTATTATTTCAGTCATTTTAAATATAGGAAGACAATTTAGTGGTGCAACAATCATCTTTTTTAGAATGCCCGTTCTAAACTTGGAAAAATGTTATGTGCGAGTGGTATGTTCTATAAATATTATTTATATTCAATCTATATCTTGTATGTCTCATTCACTTTCTATCTCATTTTCTGTGGCAAACAGGGAGAAGTATTGAAATTGATGGTATACTAGTAGATTTCTCTATTTCTTATTTCAGTTATCTCATTTTTAGCTTTGCTATTAGAAGGGTGCATATGATGAGGATTGCTGCTTCTTCTTGATAAACTGACCCCTTTTTCAGTGTGAAATATTCTTTATCATCCCTGTAAATATTTCTTAGCCTGAAATCTAAATATTTAAATAATATAGTTTTTCCAGCCACTTTTCAAAGTGTTTTCATAGTATATCCTTCTCCATGTTTACCTTCCTTTTTCTTATTATATGAGGTAGCTTTTCTATAAATAGCATTTGGTTTTTTACTGCTATTAATTAAGTCTGTTAAGGTTTCTTTTTTAATTGGAGTATTCAGGTAATTTCTATTGAATGCAATTATTTGATTGGGTTTAAATCTTCACAACACTGTTTTGTCACATCTGTTCATAGTTCCTCTTCCCCTCTGTGCCTGCCTCTTTTGAGTTGAGTACTTCTAGCATACCAAAAGCTCTATTCTTAGCTTATGTAGCTACATTCTCTTGATCTGTTCTTAATCGCTGTTCTATGGTTAAAAATGTTTCTTTCCATTATCACTGTCTACCTTCAAATAATGTCCAGTACAATTTAATAAATTGATCAGATATGCACAGCAAACCACAGTTTTTTATTCTCCCCAATCCTATTGTTGTCATACCTGTTTTCCTGCATGTATTATAAACTTTGCAATGCAATCAAGATTTTTTTTTTACAAAATCAAAATGTCTCTTATTTACTTACTTATTTTCCTGACCATTATTCTTTAGTTTGCTGTGTAGATCCAAGTTTCCACCTGGTAATTTCTTCCCGTATGAAAATCTTCCTTTAATGTTACTTGTACTGAGTGTTTGCTGACAATAACTTATCTCATATTTTACTTGCTGATATACACTTAGGCACCATTTTAGTTTTAAAAATAAATTTTGCTTAGTTTATATTTCAACTTTATAGTTTTTATCTTAATTTAACATTTTAAAGTGGGTCTATTGCTTTCTTACCTGCACTGTGTGTGACAGAAAGTACAAAGTTGTTTCTTTTTTGTTTATTTGTTCTTCTGTGCCTATACCCTGGACTTTTCCTTCTTGGCAATTTGGAAAACTTTTTTGTATTAGCGGTTTTCGGCGATATTTAACAAATTTACTTTGATATGATTCTCTTTATGTTTATCTACTTGAGAACAGTTGAGATGATTAGATCTGTAAATGTATGTTATTCATTAAATCTAATTCATTTTAAATATTATTTATTCATTAAAAAAAAAAACTTACCTCCCTGATTTCTCTCCATTCTTTCTTTGACTCTAATTGCATATAGGATAAAATTTTATCTCAAGGACGTTTACGATCTTTTTATTAGTTTCATTCTCTTCTTTTTCTATATCTTCCAGTTTATTGTGTTTCATATTTAGTATGTTTTTTTCTCTTCCTACGTCTAATCAACTGTAATTCCATCACGTGACAGTTCCAAATTCAATATTGTGTTATTAAATTGAGGCTTTATTTTTAAAGGGGTTTTTAATTCACATCAAAATTGAGGGTTAGGTATAGAAATTTTTCTATGTACTTCCTATCCCCGTACGTATATAGTCTCCACCATTAGTAAAATTGCTCCCTCAGATTGGGGCATTTGTTATACTTCGTTATCACTCAAAGTCCATAGTTTCCATTAGAGTTCATTCCTGGTGTTGTACCTTCTACGGGTATAGATAAATGTATAACAACACGTACCCATCATTATCGTATTCTACATAGTATTTTCACTGCCCTAAAGTTCTCTGTACTCCACCTATTCATCTTCTCCAATTTCCCCAACCCCTGCCAATAATGGGCCTTTTTGATATCTTCAGTATTGATTTTTCCAGAACATATCATATAGTTGAAATATATAGTATGGATCCTTTTCAGATGGATTTTTTTCATTTAGTAATATTAACTTAAGTTTTTTCCATGTTTTTTATGGCTCAATAGCTTATTTCTTTTTAGCACTGAATAACATTCCATTACCTGAATGTACCAGAGGTTATTTATCTATTCACTTACTGAATGACATATGGATTGCTTCCAAGTGTTGGCAATTATGAATAAAACTGCCATAAACATCTGTGCTCAGGTTTTGTGTGGACAGAGATTTTCAGCTCCTTTGGGTAAATGGCAAGAGGGAAATTGTTTAATCATTTTCTAAGAATATGTTTAGTTTGGTAAGAAACTAACAAACTGCCTTTCAAAATGACTGTAGGTGATTGAATGTTGGATATTGTAAATTTATTCTCTTGAGGGATACCTATTACGTTACTATAAAGGGTATTGAATTTTGCTCTGCCTACACACTAAATTGCATGTAGTTCAGGTAGATTAATTTGAGGAATTCCTTTAAAATATATTTACATATATGCACATATATAGATGCATCTCGTGGGCCTGCATGCATGAAAAGGTCTGTCCAGAAAGAATCCATCCATATGATATGAAAAATAGAGACATTTATTGAAGAAGACACAAGATACAAAAAGCATTGTATATGGAACAATGACACCTCAGTTCCCTTCAAAGTAGGCACCTTGGGACCTCACACACTTCTCCCAATCACCATCAGCTGCCACATCATATTTTCCTAAATCTCATCAATGGTCTGAAATCTCTTCCCTTTCAAATGTGATTTTAGTTTTGGGAAAAGCCAGAAGTCATAGGGCACCAAATCTTGGTTGTAGTGGGGCTGAGTCCCCTGGGTGATTTGATATATCACCAAAAAACTCTGCACAAGATGTGATGCATGAGCAGGCATATTGTTGTGATGAAGCTACCAATCACCAGTTGCCCATAGCTCTGGGCTTGTGAATCATCCAAATAGTTTCCACAGAGGAATGTTCAAGCTTAATGCAAAATTAGGTGCATATTTGTGGCTCTACTTGCTCAGTTACTTTGTTTGTGATGCCCACAGTACACTTGCTCACTCAATGGTGTCTACTGCCCCCACTGACTGGTACAGTGAAGTCATCATTGAACAGTGATGCCTTCCAGTCCACTCCCCTTGGCTGCCAGGTTACACTGATGTCACACAAACCATTCTTATTATATTAACATTGGTTGAACTTTTTCCAGACAGGCCTCATACATCTGTTGATATTTTCTAGATCTCTTTGCTATTGCTTTCTGTTGACCCATTGTTTGTTTGTTTTTGTATGATGTTGTTTGATGGAAAGAGATACTTAGCTTTAATTCTTAGTTCTAATAATTTACTGAGATGTATTTATGCCTTGTGCCTTTGTTCTTGTTTAAATAAATTATTTCTTTAAACGATCGATAGTCATGGTTGCACTCTATGTAATTTTCTCAAAATATTACCACTGTTGCTACTTGCACTGAGATCAGCATTGAACCCAAACTCATTTTTGTGACAAAGCAGGGTCACAATAATTTCTTTATATTGCATCTGATATCATCAATTGAAAAGACTGCTACCCTGAACTGCCTTCTCTGCTATGAACCAAGTGCTCATAAATATTTATACTTGTTTCTGGGCTTTCTATTCTGTTCCACTGATTCATTTGTTTATTCTTTTATCAAAACAATATACTCAGCACTATAATTTTATAACTGATAATATAAGATATCCTACCTTGTCCTATTTTTCATCATCACCATACCAAGTTATATTTAACTCTGTATTTTCATATATATAATTTAATGTGTTAATTACATCTAGAAAATTATAGTATTTTGACTGAGATTGTACTGCATATATACAGATTAATAAATTATTTTTGAAAAATATATGTTCTTAATTTTTGAGTTTTCCAATCCATGTTACACATTGTACTGCTCCAGCTGTTTAGATAATCTTCAAATTATCTCAATACTTACTTGGTAGATGCATTTCCAGACACATTGCATTTCTTGACTGTTCTTGGGAAAACACAAGATGAGGTATGTAAAGCCTACAGGAAATATGTGTCACCAGTATCGCACAGCTGATGTTTTAGAGGCATTGTTAAGTAGCTCATTGGTCTTTAAATTGTGCTCTAGGTGCTTCATCTGCAGGGAGAGAAGAATAATTTGTGGAGATGTCATGTAAGTTTCCTTTCCTTCATGGCTTTCTCAGAACCATCCTGATTTTATGGGCAGCCTTTCACACATCAGCTTCCACATAAGAATCTTTTGAAACAGGTCTAGTTTTAAAAAGCCTAGGTAGCATAAAGTTTATAAGCTTTCAGTCTAGTAAGCCTGAACTTTAATTCCATTTTTTAAAATTTATTAGTATTGTGTTGTGAGCCATTGTGCACTTCACTCTTTCAAACTTTAGTTTGCTCATACATAAAAAAGAGACAATACAATTACTTGCAAGTTTATTATAAGCATTCAATGTGAAAATACATGGCATGTGATAGAAATTCAGTGTGAATGGTAGCCACTTTATTTTTATGAAGAGATATGAATAATGGGAACTCTAGAACTCACATATTGTGACATTCACTTTATAGCTGAAAAACTGAAACTCATTCATACACTCATCTGACAAATATCTGTGGCTTACTTAATAAATGCTAATGGGGGTAAAGAGTGGCAGGTAGTGAAGGAGCCATTATAGAAATGGTGCTGAGAGAAGAATCTTACAAGAAAAAAATATACTAGCAGTGACATCAGTGAAATGACAGTGAGTCATGCAAATGGCCGAAGAAAACTTAGAAAGAGAAAGAGCCAAGTGTGGAAAGACTCTGGGGAAGGAATAGCTTGGTAGGTTCTAGAAACAACAAGAAAGCAGTGAGCCAATATTGAAGTAAGCTGTGCTATGTGGATAGTGGTATAAAGTGAATAGGGTGTAGTAAAGGGGACAGGGGGTCAAACATATGATGACAAAGATGATTTGACTTTGGGTGGTGGGGACACAATGCAGTATACAGATCATATATCATAGAAATGTACACTTGAGACCTATATTATCTTACTAAGCACTGTCTCCCAATAACTTTAATCAAAATAAAATTAAAAGCAAATAAAAATAACTGGAACTGAATTTAGGTATATAAATTGAGGACATATAATGAAGTGGCATAAGTTGTGTAGGAAGAAATACTGAACAGTTTTGAGCAAGAAACTGAAATAATTTGATGTAGAAGTTGTTTTGTGTTTGAGCAAAGAAATTTATGTTTCTACCTCTCCTTTTAAATGTAATGTATAAAATTTATTGAGCCAAATCATGTGGATTTTAATACTAACAACCTTATTTCTTTAAAAAATGATTTGAATATGAGGATGTTCAGTCCATTGGAATGGCACTAAGACTCTCTAAAATCAACTTTATTAATAACATATAAAATAATGAACTTGCTTGTAAGATCAGTATATTTTTTTGCTGGTATTTTAGTTAAAATTTATCTAATTTCTTATAATTTATCTGAAAGGATGACCTTAAAATAGTCTTTTATTATGTTTTATTTCTCCCTAATTAGTATTGCATGGCATTGTTAGATATTGGTTTTCTGGTACATACAAACTGCTATTCAGATATCAGTACTTTCTATTTATCAATTTTAATTCCTCTTTGTCTCAAAACTACTATTTTCATCTAAAAATTATTTTAATGAATTTACACTGATGATGTGTAAAATACAGTGATAAAATTGATAAAAATCCTGTAATGGACTTAGAACATTGTTAGTTTCTATACTAGCTAAATTCTGACTCATTGCACAAAAGATTGCATAACCTTTTTTCTTAAAGATTTTACTTATTTTTTAGAAAGAGGGGAAGGAAGGGAGAAAGGGAGGGAGAGAAACATCAATGCATGAGAGAAACATCGATCAATTGCCTCCTGCTCCCAAACCAGGACTTGGCCTGCAGCCCAGGCAGGTGCCCTGAACGGGAGTTGAACCAGTGACACTTCAGTTCACAGGCTGGTGCTCAGCCCACTGAGCCACACCAGCCAGGAACATAATCTTTATCTCAGTCTCTACTCAAGAGAATAGGTTAATGAAAATATCCAGCTTCAAACATGCTCTATACCAATAATATATTAGAAGTTATAATGGTAAAGTATATTTTAAAAACAGTATTCTAAAGTACTTATTAAAGTCCAAATACTGAAGATAGAGCCTATTCACGGCAAGCCATAATTTTGTAATTAACAATGAATCAAAAGAAGCTATTAAGCTTCTGTGGCATATCTGTTCTTAATAAACCTCATGCTGTTTAATGCTCAAAATTCTATTGTCTTCTTAACACAGGGATTTTATAGGATCAAATATAATAGTATGTATGAAGGATAATTATTTTCAAAAACATTTATAACAATTTTTCAACATATTTCTCTTCTCCTTTCCCATTATAACTATCTAACTTTCTGAGTTCCTCACATGTTTTCATAGAAGTCAAGTATTATCTACCAATCATAGAATAATATTAGTGTACATGCTTTTCCCCAATATGCTAACCTATTTAGAATATATCCACTTTTCCCAGGTGTTTCTTCACTGGTATGTCTGGTCAATATTTAATTATGGCAGGCGTCAGTAGTTTTTTTTTTCATACACTGACTTCTTTTCTATAAAGAATGTCTACATTTATGGGGTATTTTCAATCATGCAAAGAAAATTCCACTATATTAAGTTTATCCTGATGCTATGAAGTTATTTAAATGCAAATGCCAACACCATCATCATTAAATAAAAGTTTCTTGGTAAGAAAATGATACATATTAGAGTATTTGGCTTAAAAGAGATAAACAAATAATTATGTCCATTTTTGTGCACAGAATTGAAGAAGAGGAAGTGATAACTCTAAATGCGCGTCATACTGTGCTTAAATTATTACATTCTTATACTCTTGGTGAGTTTAAAAACAATACAAAAACAGAAAGGCAACATGAAACACATAGATATAATCATTTGGATAACCTTATTTTCGACCCAGGAATCCCACTCTCGAAAATGTAAATTTAAATAATAATTCAATCAAAGTTGAAATGAAAAGAAAAAACAGAAACAAGGCTTCCTGCTCATAATAGGATATGTGGCATTTTTTCTGTTGATTAAAAGAGAACAAGAGAATAAAATGGAAAAAGAGAATAGTTTGTAAAATGGAGATACATGTGAAATTCCATTTGCCAGCCATTAAAATTTGTGATTAGGTGATATTATCAGTAACTCTTTAATAATATGGATTGAAGGAAAATTAATTAGAAAAAGACATGCTTAATAATAAGTTCAAATATCTTTAACTAAACATCTGTATAGATTCAGATTAGATGCCAGTGTATAAAATTAGAGATGGATGTTTAACGTTGAAAAAATCATGGTTGTTTTAAATTATTTAAAACTATTTATTAATATTTTGATATGGTATTGATTTAAGTGGTTAAATGGAGTCCATACAAATACTGAGAATAATTTGTACTATTAATAATGTATTTGCTGCATGTATTTTTAAGATTATATTTATTTATTTTTAGACAGAGGGGAAGGGAGGGAGAAATAAAGGGAAACATTAATGTGTGGTCGCCTCTTGCACACACCCTCCTGGGGACCTGGCCTACAACCCAGGCATGTGCCCTGACTGGGAAATTGAATTGGTGACCCTTTGGTTCGCAGGCCGGTACTCAATCCATTGCACCACACCAGCCAGGGATAGTTGCTGTATATTTTAACAAGAGAAGTAAATACATAATTCTGACATAGTAAATTGTTGTTGTTATCACATTACAAAACATTACAACTCATTTAAGTCAAATTAACATGAAATATATTCCATTTTATATTGTCAAAATTCATAACAATTTTTGAGTAAAATTAAAGCAATTTAAAATATAAAATCTATCTCCCCCTTCCCCTCTGGGTATTGTCAGTTTGTTCATTATTCAATGTGTCTGGTTATATTTTGCTTAGAAACAACTATACTTGAACAACAATAAAAAAAATTTTTAATTAAAAAATATAAAATCCAGTTAAAATAATAAATTATTTTATAAATAGAAATGTAACACTATAGCTTTATAATATACATACTTCTAATATCTTTTCCTTGTGAACTTTCAATATTTAAAGTTATTACAATTAACTCAAGAACTCTAGTTTTTTTAAAACCTTTCCATTAAAAAAAAGAGTGTGTAGCTTTATTCACAATATGAATAAAGAAGATAGAAACAAACTAATATACTATACTATAATAAATATGGCATATGATACAATAAATATGCCATATAATATTTAGACATTTCTTTACTCTTAATCCATACTTTATTAGATTCAGAAGGCCACAAAAAATAACGGGGAAAATCTACCTATTAGAATATATATCAGCTTATTACATGTTCAACAACTGTGGCTAATCTTTTGATACAAATACAACCATAGTAAACAGCAAATTTACAGCCTGGGTAGAATACTTAAATTCATGGGTGGACTGAATAAACACACTCTCAGCTGACGTCCCGAGAAAAATGCCCGAAGTCACAGTGCAGTCTGTGCTGCCAGCATTTTGACTGCCTCTAGAACGTCCAGGAAGTGATAGAATCAGGAAGTTGCTGCAGTAGCAGCATGCTACTTCTGCCACTATGAGGAAGCCTTGTGCTAAAATAATGATATAGTTTCTAGCTCCAGATCTTTGCCTCTTCTGCTGTTATCATACAGCAGCTAAACAAATGCTCGCACTGCCTCATGATGCCCTTTACAGCCAGGGAACGGGCACTAAGACCTCTAAAATAGCTGCTGGGTAGGAAAGAGGAGAGCAGAAAAGAGACAAATGCTGCCACTGATGGAATTGTCAGGGGGAATAATAGCAAAAGCAACAGATGTTAGTCAGCCTTCTACCTCAGTATTCTATGTCCGCTTTCCAAGTATTTCGCAGATGGATTTAATAGGTGAAACTTCAAATATATCTGTAAATTAAGTTACATGCTTTCTAGGACCTGGTCTCTGAGCTGTAGAAATGCATTCTAGGAAGAGGTTAGAGCAGATGCTGAGTCAGCAGATTGACAATAACTGTCAAAAGGAACATTATTGAAGCATTTTACATGCTCTGAGAGAATTCATTGAAACATAATTGAAAATTGTGTATTTATATGAAGCATAGAAGATACTTAACTGGTTTCATCATGAAAAAATTATTCATCACTCTATGAATGTCTCTGTGAACTATGATTAATGGTTACTTTGGGTAACTCTAGAGATGACAAAAAATTATATTATATATTATATATTATATATATGTACTTATATGGCACCTTGGTGGACATACTAAATGAATGTCAAATATGAGGAAATATTCTATTTAAACCATGCCAAACAAGTGGATGTATCCTTGAAGGGTCCATAATTTATTCATTCATTATTAAACATATTATTCCCCATAATTTTAAAATGTCATAAGCAATATTGGAAAGAAAAGGGAATTATAGTATTTAAATCATATTTACATTTCAAGAAACCCATTCTTTTACTTTAACATCTCTATAATTGGTATACAACTTAAATATACTTCATGCAAACAGCACTTATGATATAGAGTTCTAAAGACAGTTATTCAAATTATTATTTCTACCTCATTTGAGTTTTATGTACTACTATACTGTTAGAATTTTTTAATTTAATTGGCATTTAAAAGGTATTTCTTCACTGCCTGTATGTTTAACAGCATTGGAAACATACTCATATTTTAGTTGTAATAATGGTATTACTATAAATTAAATACATTAAATATATATTTTAGAGATATACATTGAAATATATATACACACATATATGTATATACACACTGAACTACAAATAAACGATATGATTTACTTTAAGTATTCCAATGATAGACCAGGGAAATGAATGAGGGTATAAATGACTTCATAATTATTGAAGCTCAGTGAAAGCTATACTGTAATTCATTATATTTATCTCTCTCTTTTTGTATATATTCAAACTTTTCCATATTGGAAAAATTTAAAGTCTTCAAAATTTAGAAGCATATCGTGACATTGAGAGCAAAGTATATTGTGTTTGAAAATTAGAACAAAAATAATGGTAAGTCATATGGTGAAAATTAACAACTATGTAATTGTAAAAGAAGTCTCTTAATAAGTAAAGATACAAACAAATAAAACAACAAAATAAATGTGAAGTTATAAAATGTTGTATCATATTTTAACTGGCAACATTTTACTTTTTCCAAATGTCTCTAAAATAATGGTGCCTTATATAAAATGAAGTATATGAACATGATTTCCATTTATAATGTGGCTTTCACCAAGAAGCACATATTTCACTAGCTATCTAGATTTAAAATTTACCATAATGAATCATTACAATAAGAGTGTAATGTTATTATATTATCTTTTATATTATTAGACATATTTAGTTTATAGACTTTATCAACCTCACAATATAATATGAAATTGTTACCCTCATTTTACATCTATCAAGGGACTGAATTGCAAGCTCAATGATTTCTTAGAGGTTACAAATAAATTTCAGATTGAATTGGATTAAGACATTTGAATTTGAACTCTTACTCGAGTCAGCTAAGCTTGAAGGATTTTACTTAACTGTTTACAACAGACTTACTCTATATTTGTATGTTCTTACAGACTAGTGTAATTCACATTTTTAAACTTCCTACTATCTCATGAAGTACTGAAATGTCAATTTCTTTAGAAGAAGAAACATTTGCCTTGTTTAGTTCTTATGAATTAATTCAGCATAACATCCACTGTCATCTTAATATAGTTATATAATAAACAGAAAAAATGCATCAACTAATAATTGTGTTGTTTTTAAAATTATATTATAGAGTCTTGTTAAAGACTCTTGTTTTTAAAGAAACTACTTTGCAGATGGTAAAGCTTTAAAAAAATTCTTAAACCAGGAAAATTTGTGATAAAGTATGTTTTTCTCTATACATATGTTCAACAATACAAATGTTATATTTAAGCCATATTAATATCCTCACAGGAAAACAGCTCAATTCATCATTTTCATTAAGAAACGATTAATCTTAAGCTCCAAATAAAGTGATTTTGGTTATATGCTTATTGCTCTCTATTAATATTTGGTACTAAACTATTGGTGGTTTCTTATATACTGTTTATATTATTTTGTAGCTTCATGTGCTTCATAACTTTAATCTGAGGTCACTAAATGACTTTTTACTGGGAATGGACATTTAGTTATGTTTTTATTTTTTATGTATACTTTAACAAATTAGTTACATCATTGATTATATTACCTAAAATATTTTGAAAGTTAAATGAGAGAAAAACTGGGTGGGTAAGTACACATGACATTCTTTGGCCTGTCACTAGGCTGGAAAAGCCACTGTAGAGATATGAAAACACATGACAAGGAGGGATTCAGGGGGTCACAGCATCATTTTGTCCTGAGGTAATACAAAAGCCATGAAAAGTAAATGAGTTAAATACGAAACATTCTACCAATGGATTGCGTCCCTTTGGTAAACAAGTCAAAATTATTACTTCTAACTTAAGGAAACTGCCTTCTCTCCACAATAAATTTTACATCGCATCCCAAGTGCATTGTCCTTCACTAGAATTAAACAACTAAGTATTATCATCTGTCATAAAATGATCCTCCTTTATATATAAGAAAACTACTTCTAATCTTATTCTTTTTCTTCTATTCAGTCCGTCTAAAATGATGTTAGTTATATTCTGCTGGATCTGTGTTTTCTATTTTAGTTTAATATTCTTCTTTTCATCTTTTAATTCTTTACCAGTACAACACACAGGTCAGAAAATTTTAAAACTTTAAATTCTATCACAGTAACTGGATGGTTGCCTTACAATCTCAGTAGACTTTTAACTAATTCTTCAGGTCAGGCTGTACAGTTTAGATGATTGTATTATTCTTTTGCATAATATCCAATTATTATTTTTCCCTGAATGCTAAAATTACATTGAGGTTAAGGCAAAGATCTGCTAAATAATATAATATTGTAAAAAGACTATATTCTGCTCTTAAATTGGAAGTCTCTAATACAAAGAATCAGAGCTTAGATTCATAAGCTCATCACAAAAGACATACATTCCAAGGCCAACAACACTCAACTACAATCTCATTTAATGCATTAATAAACTAGAAAAGCTTTTAAAATTGAAGACTTAAAAAGAAACCCCAGTTAATCAGAAAGTTACTAACAATTTTCACGCAAGCACTGCCCAAGGAGGTAGTGGCTCTTTTCCAAAGTGAATCTGAGCCTTGTACCCTATTGGCAAGGGTAAGACCACTGAGAAACTCTATGTAACTTTAAACCTGTATATTTGCACATAAATAATTTGGAAAATGCTCCATTCTTTCATAGTTCTTCTTACTCATATCTATTTTTAAATACATTTTTAGAAAACACTTTCTTGACTTCCCTTTTTTGGGTTAGAGTCTCCTCTTATATTATCCCATAATGCTTCTACCTCTCTGATCTACTCCTTTATTAATAGATGCTAAGGTTGTCTACACAACAGTCTTTCTCCACCATAGGAGATAGTTCATAAATTTGATAACCTTGCTTGGCTTGATCATCATTCATTCCCTGGTGTGCCATGTGCCATTTCTGAAACATACATAGTACTGGTCAAATATCTTAGTATTTGCTGAAAGAAAACTTTTGTTTTTTAAACTTACATGGGACTATTACATGGTCTGCTCATGAGAGAAAGTGACACATGATAGAAAAAGTGAAAGGGAGACAGGAGTTGACCAGTCAATAAGGCAGATATCAAGACCACAAACTGTGGTACATTCAACTAAACAATGAGGCCATCTGGGGAGAGTACACAGCCCTTTACCTTGTTCAGTACACTAATTCCTGTGAAGCCAAACTGACAAACATTTTTAACCTCTGCATGGAAAATTAATTATTCTTATTTTCTTCTCAAATATTTGGGTTTTGAAAATAGTGTTATAAACTGTTGTACATTCATCAATAGTTTAGGAAGTTATGACAAAGCTTTAGAAATTAATTCAAGCTTGGGGTACAGAGACACACAAAGGGACTTATGACAATGGTCTTTGTTTACACAGGTAACATTTTGAAATTTTAAGGAAAATGGTACATACACTTATTTATTTTTCCCCATATACTAACTCAATTTAACATTTTAGAGGATAAATATATGGACAGATAAGCCCAAAGTAAAAAGAAATTATAAATTTTTAAATTAAAAAAGGATGCTAACTGAAGTGAATGTAATCCCAGGAAAAACTATATTCTTAAAAGTATAGGGTATGACTAAAAAATGGTTTTACTTATGCTTGTTTGGGATTTGAGATTTTTGGATGATATAGTCTGTATTATCCTATTTATGTTTAAAATGATCACATATTATGTTAAATCTTACATGTTTTACTACTACACATAATAAAACTATAATTCAGAGACTCAAATTCAGGAAAACTATATATGTTCTGAATTAGATAATAGATTTTCCAAAATGCTTTTATTTTTAAAATAAATTTCTTTTTATTATTCAACTAGTCACTAAGCTGGAAATTGTTGAAAAACTATGTAATTGATTTGAAATTAGAGAGGGGAGTAATAAATTATAGTTCTGTTCAACTATTCAAATTAATTTAACATAATGGTTGATTTGATTTATTAAAATCATTATTTATTGGGATTATTTATTACTGATGGAATATAAATACATAATTATTTTTTCTAAATATTTTTCTATATTTGGAGTCAAAAACCAAAGCAGTTAAGATGCCAGACAAAGAGAAGATGCCGAAGATAACAAATGAAGCCTTGTTCAAGAGGTTGTCCTTGATCTAGTCACAGTGTGAGAGAGTTTGTGTGATGATAACCCCTAGGACATGAGCAGAGAAGCCAGTTCCCCCAACTGACTGGAGTCAAAGTGACAGAAGAGTGCTATGGTTGGGGTGTGGGGGAGGATCTATTCATGACTAGGAGGTGGGTTTGGAAACATTGTCTGCATTCTTACCCTTGGTATCTTCCTGCCAACCTTTCTTTGTTTCTACTCTCCTTCCTAGAAAAAAGCGGCCTTCTGATCTTTATAGTATGAATTTTGCAACTTCCAGGACCACTTAGGGTTAGGTCAACACTGATGGGGTCAATTTAGTGTCACAATGGACAGACCCAAAGGTGAAATTCTCACCAAATTACACAGACTCAATAGGATAAAAGGCAGGCTTCCTCTAAAAGACAATGGCTGCAGATTGGCTTGTTGACAGTTTTGAATTACAGCTCTGTGCAATGGCCTGTGGTTATTAAGACCATCTTTTTTTGTCCATTCTTTCAAGAAAAGGTAATGATAATTACACACACACACACACACACACATATATATATATACCCCTCCCTCCTTAGCAAAGTACTTTCCAGTATATCTGTAACCCATAGAAGTGTTTCATGAGCAAATCTCACCAAAATTAGTACTGTGGTTCCTGCCTGATCCTAGCAACATGGAAAACATGTTTGTTTTGTGGAAACATTACCTTGACCATAAATGCATTTTCTTGATACCTCTCTTAAATTCCTCCATAATAGAAATGAGGATTTACTCTAGCATTTTGAAACACACAGAGAAAGGGCACAGACAGGTCCACACTCCACAAATAATTGTATATATGTTTATTTTATACACACACATACATGTAGTTTTAACATCTATAAGTGGCTGTTTTGATATAATATTATTTTTCTTATTTTTATATTTAGATTTTTCTAATATGTTTTTGTTGCTTCTTAGGTATCATCATTCAGTTGTGAAGATTGTTGATTTAAATTTGACGAATAATTGCAAATTTCGGAAGAGACTAATTTTATTGGGAAGCTCAGTTAAGATAATGAATTTCATCTACCAAACAAAAGAAAATTTCAGGAGGTATTTTATGTATACAATTTAGTGAAAAAAATAAATGCCACAACAATATTTGTCCAAGTGTAAGTTAACAAATTCTCCTACTCTGTATTAAAATTTAAAGTTAAGAACATACAAAATAGCAATGATTATGCTATTGCTTCAAAAATGGCAAGTATCCAGTAGTGACTGCATATTTAACTTAAAAAAAAAGTATTCCATTATGACTGTGGACCTGTCAACTGATTCTGTCACTCATAGATTAAGACTGAATTATAAAGGATATATCCATGGAGAAGTTGGAAGAAAGTTTTAGATCCCATTAAATGAGGAGTGGCCATATTTTGGAGCTCATTTTTTCCCACGAGTTCTGGGTATTCTTATTTCATTTTTAGAGATCATCACAATATTGAGACACCGAAACCTTGTTTTTCTACCTAAGTATCTAAGGAACATAATGATTCAATAAGGCATAAAGCCTTACCTGGAATATGGAGCATTTCAAATGGTTATGATGCATTGAAGGAGTAACAACCATAAGGATTCCATTCTAGTGAAGAGTTATGTAACCTATTCTCTGGGGTCCATTAGGGACACAGATCACAGGCACATAAGGTGAGGACATCTGGTAATAAAGGAAATCAGTACAATGGGCCAAATGACTGTTCATTCAGCCTTAAGTAGAGTATAAAAGACACAGTCTAATACTGCACATTTCAGTTCTAGGCACATAAGCTCTGGACCTGTGACAACCCTACTGAAAGACGGGCTTCAGTACCCTCAGACTGATGAAAACCAGATCCTAAAACAAATTCCATATGATCCCAAATTCAACATCATGTATTTTTCAACTGGATTAATTTCCATGGATAAAATTGGAGCTCTTGTTATAAAAATTAGAACTATATATAAGTGAGACCATACAGTATTTGTCTTTCTCTGATGTATTTAACTTAGCATTAAAAAAGGCAGAAAAAAACCACCAAACTCTAAAAAAAGAGATCAGACTGGTGGTTACCAGAGGGGGAATCGGGGGAAGGTGGCCAAAAGATACAAACTTCCAATTACAACAAAAATAAGTGCTAAGAATATAATGTACACCCTAACAACCATAGTTATCATTGCTGCACAGTATATAGCAAAGTTGTTGAGAGATCTGTCACCATAAGGAAAAAATTTTTCCTTATTAATTTTGTTTTTATTCTATCTATATGAGATAATGGGTGTTAGCTAAACCTATTGTGGTGATCATTTCATAATATCTGTAAAACAAACCATCATGCTAAATGCCTTAAAATTATATAGTGATTCATGAAAATTATTCCTAATTAAAACTTTTAAGAAGTAAATAACAATGGGGATATATGTATTTGAAAACTTTGGATATGGTAATAGCTCCATTTAACA
>PVKM010019750.1:0-23956 GCA_004027735.1 Carollia perspicillata | reverse complement strand
CTATTAAATTGGGATAAGAAGACCTACAGTGGTAGTGGATGGAAAGATTAAGAAATAACGTGTATCAAGTGGCCAGGTCACAGATGGTCTTTCTTATAGTGCCCAATTATTAGGAAACAGAAATAGAATTGATTAAAATATGTTTAAATTTGCAGATATGAATTGTTTCTTGATCTCAAACTCTCTTAAGATATTTCCATCTGTCTTTTTACTTGTTTACCGGAGAACACTTTCTCCCTTTAGAATAACAATATTGTATGATAAACATTTGGGGACCTCACTCAACCAAATGCTGATACATCTTGGAAAGGAACTCTCTAAAAAAAAATCAAAGGGTTTAGAAAAGAACAACTACTGTCTTCAGGAACTGTGCTTTCTGCCCAAAGGAGGAAGCTGATTTTCCCCAAAGTGATGATGAAAAGGATAGTTGAAAGGAAAAGAATGAAGCAGAGGTCACGTGGCATCCTGATTTGAGTGGCACTGTTTTTGCAGCTCTGTTCCATAGCCCATTTTTCAGGATTCTTGAGGTCAGCTGTCATTTGAGGCAGAGGCCCTGTGATTCTCACATTAGCTACTGTGGTGTGGCATCAGGGGAAGTTGCTGCCGTAGTGCAGTAGTGCATGACTGCTTCCCAGTTGTGGGAATTAGTTCTGGACCCTGAGGTAGAATCTGGTTTTGGCCTTCGGCATTTCCATCAGTTTTGCAGTCACATAACTCACTTAATTCCCTGCACTGAGTGTCTTTCTTGTTAAAATACATAGAGTTATCTATCACTTGAGTTAAACCCTGACTGATAAAGCTTCAAAATATTTTTGATAAGGCAATGAAATTGCCCAACCGAGTGGGATCGTAGGGGAGAAACAATGATAGGGAGGTAGATTACATTCAGAGTATGGGATTCTTAAAGGCCTTGGCTCTAAAATTCATGAGAAGCCACAAGAGACCTTAGAGCAGAGAAGTATCACAATCAATATTTATTTTAAAAAGATGACTCTGGAACCTGTGCATGGAGTAACTGGAAGGATGCTAGACAGGAAGCAAGTGGTTGGATCCAATGGAAGCTGTTGGAGTTGGTATCAGTTACAGCCCAGAATAAGAGATGATCCTCTGAGAAAATACCCCTTTCATAAACAGTAGGGATAAAATTGTTTTCAGTACTATTTAAAAATAAGCAAGAATAACCCATATTTTTTCATATTACAGCCAACAGTTGTCATTTTAACACTTTATGAGCACAGTTGACTACGTGGATGTGGTGATATGTAAATGGATGGCTATGAGGCTCAGATATCAAGTATCACTTCTCTGATAGAGTGTTCTTGGAAAATATACCAGTTCTTAAAGCTTAAGTACAGCAGTTGCTTTAACTCAGCCTATAAAACATTGGCAGAATCAAAAAGAGCTTAAATACTCCCCAGTAATAAAAACCAAGTGCCCAGTCTTGTACTGTGTAAATACTCTCTACAAGTTAGTTTTCTTACTTTCCATCATACCTGCCACAGTGAGAACACCCTGACACTCTGAGCCAATGTTAGGCATGCTCAGATATCAGAATTATAAAGTGCAGAGTTCTGGATTTTTAATTTTTTAAGAATCAGAATATATGTAAATAGGAATCATGAACTCCTACTCAGCAACTGTAGCAGGCTTAGAGATGAATACTTACTAGCATATTTTGAAGCACTGGAATTACCAGCTGTGGCTCCCTTTGCCTTGCATTTGTACCTTCCTCCAGCACACTTCACTTACCCCCAGCCTTGGTATATCCAAAAGATAAAATCTGATTGCTGTAGCTACATTCCTAAAATATACCCCACACCACGTAGGTCTAAAAATACTTTAAATAGTGCAATATATTTGGCCACACAGGGTTTTCAGTATTATTATCCATATAAGCTGATAAATTGTTTATGTTAGAACTATTTCCTTGGGTAATTGCTCTGGTTAAAAATAACTGAAAATGAATATGGATAAAAGAACATTAAAATTGAATCCAAACTTTGTATTTGACTATACCTTCATATTTATTATTTTAAATTAAGTTTAAATTCATTATCTGTATAACCAAAATGGAAGAAAAAGCCTTCATTTAAAAAGTGTACACTCAATGCTAATTTATTACATTCATCAGTTACAATAAATTGTGTCTACATGTTTATTTAATTTCACTTCATATTCAAATATTATATGAATATTTATTTTATATCTGCAATGAAAAGTTTTGCATTAAAATAATTAGTTTTTTATTATAATACATTAGAATTTAGCTAAACACGTCTCCCTGTATGAAGGCACTTGATCAGGTGCACGTGGGTCCTTGATGATAAGAACAGTCAGGAGAGCTGGGAGACATGGGGATGCATAGTTGAGGCTTTTAAAATACTACCATTTTGACACTGTTGGGGTCATGTGATTGCTTTCTGGCTAACTGAAAGGTAATGTCAAGGGAAAGGCAGGAATAAAAAAGGGCACAGCCCGGCTTGATGCTCCTGCTGGTTGAAAATCAATCCTGGCACCTAAAGGGAGCAGAGGAGGAGAAGGAATTTGCATTTCTTAGAGAAGTGTGGTGCCAACCAGAAGCTCAAGCAACACAGGTGAAATTAAAGTAAATATTTTTGGATTTGGTAACTTTCAACTTCTAATTTGGTGTGTTTGTATTAGCTAGTTTTGTAGCCATTGTCAGGCCCAGAAGCTTAAGAATAATTATTTGCTCACAAAAAATAATTTCATAAAATAATCTAAATGTTCAGCCATTAAATAAAAAATAACATAGTGTGAATTGAATGCCTTTGCTGAGTGTGCACTCCAGGTTTGTAGAGCTAAGGTTTCTGGTGGTAGTTTTATGTTATTTTGACCCAAGATACAAGGAACATTTCACCAATCACTTCTAACAACCCTCACTTGAACACACACACACTCATTCACATTATGAAGTGAGGGGCAAATGAAAAGAAAAGAAAATCCAAATTAAAATTCCAAATTATTAGCACATAGGCTAAATCCACAGTATGACACAGGGTCTGGTAAAGGCTATGATGCAGTATATTATTTAATGAAAAGCCTTACTTCCCCCTTTTTTCAAAGTTTGGCTTTATTTTCTTCATCTGCCTCCCTAATAGAAATCAGAGTAAAAGGGCAAGAGAGATCATCAGATATGTACAGCCAACTTCAGCAAACGTTAGTGATATGAAAGTGGATGATATACAATGAAGCAGAAAATATAAAAGAATGGAAGAAGCACGATGGCTTTAGGGCAGTGCTCTCACCTACAGAGTATGAAGCTATCAATTCCCTGGACTCAGACAATTTGATTGGCGGCTTCCCCTTCATACAGAAAGTGCTGGAGCGGGGGGCGGGGTGGGGAGCACAGTGGAAAGCAGAAACACTACCCTATGCCTGTCTTGCCCCTGTCCTCTCATATGGCATACTTTTATTCATAAGTTCATTTATGTCTTGATAAAAATTAACTTTCCTAGAATAATTAGTCCACTGATTATTTGTATCCAGGATTATAGATTTAAAATATATCCTCTGACACTGTAATGTTGCTAAGGAAAAAAAACACACTTCAGGAAAAAGCCCTTAGAGAAGAGATATACAATTTTAGCATTTTGCCATCTCATTTTGAACTGCATTTCTGGACTTCAGGAATTCCAAATTATTCCTCTCACTTGCAGACAAAGTAAAGTTCAGTGAGGCAGCATTCATCATTAAGGGAGATGTAACTCAGTAATGGTCTGGGCCAACTGGAGAATGAAGAAAAGCAATTTAAGAGAGCACAGGATCTGTTTTAAGAATAGTCACTTGTTCATGATACAAAATAAATAATTTAGATGGCTGTTAGCCACAATTATCTTAGGTGGGCAAAGGCAAATGGAAAATTGTATAATTTTATGAATGCTAAAAGCATTTTGTTTGAGGAAGAGAAATGTATGTACTTGCTGAACTGAACTACAGTATTAAGACAAAAGACTATTCGTCTGCTTGTGACTCCTCAGTTTTAAATTACAAAATAATCTATCTTTTTTCTAATTTTTAACATTTTATTACAGAAAATTATAAAAATATACCAAGCATCCAGCTTCAACAATTAATAAGTCATGGTCAATATTTTTTCAACTAAATCTCCACCCAATTTCTCCAGTCAACCCCCCAGATTATTTTGATAAAGATTTACATATCCTACCATTTAATCTGTAAATTTTTTATAATTATCATTATATTTACTTCTCATCTTAATTCTGAGTTCTCATTGGACTGAAGCAAAGAAGTGAGCCACATTTACCAATATATCACCATTCGTTTTTTGACAGTGACCAGAGGGGAGGGAATTTCAGGGGAAAAGGTGAAGGGTTTACAGGAACAAGTATAAAGGACACATGGGCAAAAACTAGGGGGGGTGGAAATGGGAGCGGGGTGGGGAGGGCTGGGGGGATGGGCTGGGGTGGGAGTAAAAGACAGAAAACTTTACATGAACAACAATCAAAATAAAATAAAAAAATTCAAACTTTTATTAGAAAATTTTAAACTAAAAAATTGACAGAATAGGGAATTATCCACATACCCACCATCCTCATTCATTAGTTGTTGACATTTTGCCATATTACTTTTAACATATACTCATGTCTTACATAACCAAAATACCATTAGCATAACTAAAAAATCTAGCAGTTCTTTATAAAAACATCTAACATCCATTTCTTACTCAAATGTCTCTAATATGTTTTTAGGAGCCAGTTTTTCTAACCAGATCCAATTAAAGGTCATTCACTGAATTTGGTTGTAACGTTTCCTTAATCCCTTTTAGTTTATAACAGTCTCCCAGCTTGTTGTTGTTGTTGTTGTTGTTCTGACGTCAACTTTTTAAAACGTTCAAGCCAATTGACTTATAGAGCAAAGGAAGTGAGCCACATTTACCAACATAAATCACCACTCTGCTTGTCTTCTATGAAAAGAGTATGGTTAATTGGTGAGATCAAGGTACTGAACATATTTTAGGTTGCCTGAAGAACTTATAATCATTATTTCTGTATATTACTTATAAAAGGGCTCATTGAATGCTTGTTGAATGAGTTCAAATTATCTGTACTTTGTGAGCAATTACTCTAATAAAATTCATGTCCATATCACATATGTGCAAACACTCATATAAGTTATAACAGTACCCACTGCATATTATTAGAATAAAATGGGACAATGTGGGAGAGCCCTCTGCACAAGTCCTGGCCTGTGATCTACTCAAATATTTGAACTTTACCTTAAGTATTTGAACTTAATATCAGTGCTATTGATTATTATTGAAAGTGACTTTGTAATAGTAACCAAAAAGGAATGAAGATCTGCAAACTCTTCTGGAGACACTTGCCTGATCATTCATGGGTAGAGAACAATTCCTTAAACACACTTTAAAACCTTAAAAACACTTTAGATCTTTGGCTTATTTCTTCTGTACCCATGAGTATAAAAATAACCTTTATCAATTATACTTAAACCACAGTCATAAAACCATAGTTTTGTTTTCTTAGTGCGTGACCTCCAAATACTCTGGATGCGAAGCATGTACGTATTCTAAGGGTGATTATCAATAGCTATTGCTCTCTCCCCCCTGAAAAATCTGTTTAGAATTAATTACTGAGGCTGTATGCTCTTTCTCTCTAGAGTGGTGATTTTTACATATGAGTGTCAGGTTGGGAGAGAAAACTCATTATTAAGAAGAGTGCACCAATCGAGAAAAAATATAAAGATGAAGTAGAATTGCAACTTTTGTCAGATATTTCAGTAGCATAAATCATTTTATCTCTTGCAAGACAAGAGCAACCTAGTGGGTAACGGGCTCTGCCTCAAATGAGCTGATTCGATAGCAGTGTAATGCCACCTACTTTAGTTCTAAAGATAAATGCTGATTTAAGTCCATAATTAAACAACTAAATTTATGTAAAACATATAATGAATATATTATAATACACATAATTAATGGATTCACAAACATAGTACCTAAGTACTTGTCTTCCACCTACAATCAGAATCCATTGTATTAAACTTACCACAAACATGTTAACCTAAAACTCAACATACTTTAAAAATTTTTATTTTTCTGACTATAAAGGTGGGGGTTTATTTCTGGACTCTCTATTCTGTTCCACCCATCTACATGTCTGTTTTCAGGTTAGTACCGTGCTGTTTTGATTACTATGGCCTTAGAGTGTTTGATACTGAGTTGAGTGATTACTCCAACTTCGCTCTTCTTTCTCAGGATTGCTGTTGCTACGTTGGACCTTTTGTAGTTCCATATAAATTTTTGAAATATATGTCCTAATTCTTTGAAATATGAAATTAGAATCTTGACAGAAATTTCATTCAACCTATAAATTGCTTTGGTTAGCATGAACATCTAATGATGTTAGTTCTTTCTATCTGTGAACAAGGTATGTGCTTCCACTTATTTGTACTTCTTCAATTTATTTCTTCATGTCTTATAATTTTCCAAGTACAGAACTTTTACGTCCTTGGTTAGGTGTATTCCTAGGCATTTTGTTATTTTTGAAGCAATTGTGAATAGGATTATTTTCTTAATTTTACTTTCTGTTAGTTCATTATTAGCATATACAAATGAAGCTGATTTCTGGATATTAATTTTGTATCCTGCTACTTTGCTGAATTCATTTATCAGTTCTAGTAGTTTCTTGATGGTATAAATTGGGTTCTCTATATATAGTATCATATCATCTGCAAATAAAGACAGTTGTACTTCCTCCTTTCCAAGTTAGATACCTTTTATTTCTTCATATCTGATTGCTGTGGCTAGGACTCCCAGCACTATGTTGAATAAGAGAGGTGAAAGTGGACACCCCTGTCTTATTCCTGATCTTAAGGGGAATGCTTGTATTTTTTGCCCATTGAGTATGATACTGGCAGAAGGTTTGTTATATATGGCCTTTTTTATGTTCAGATATATTTCTTCTATTCCCACCTTGCTGATAGTTTTTATCATAAATGGATGCAGGATTTCATCAAAAGCTTACAACATCTTACTGTAGTAAAATATATCAATGTTTTACTTATTAGATATAAATCACACAAAATTTATTGAATATCTTTTTTGCTCCAATAATTTGACATTTCACCTATAAAATTTTGTGTATTTACAAAAATTTCATATTTTTTTGGTTTACTTATGGACTTCTTACTTAAATACAATAATTTATTTTCTTTCTATATATAACTAATTTCCAATTATAGAGACTTTATAGTATGTTTTAGTATTTGCTATCTATGGTTCCTTCTTATAATTTTTCTTTTTGAGTGTTCTATCTACTCTTTCATGCTTCTGTCCTAATATAAAACTTATTTTCAATTTGTCCAACTCCATAAAAAGGTTTTTTGGTATATTTTTCAGGATTGTGTTTAATTTACAAGGTGATTTAGGGAGAACTGGTATCTTTACAAGGTATCTTTTACTTATCTCTGAATATATATAATATTCTGAGGTGATAAAAAACAAAGAAATGGAGCAATGTCTAGATAATTAATTGATGTCAAGGTGTCATTTTAATTTTTATATATAAAAAATTCTGTCTCAACATTCAGAATTTTCCAAGCATCTCTTAACTGTTGTTAGTGTTTTGTTTTTTCTTGTTACTGCAGTTCAAGCAATACATAAAATGCTTACTAGCTAATGCTCATAAATAATGCAAAGTATTTACCTACAATTATTGTATGGCTTAATCAATATTCCAGATGAAACAAATTATCCTAGATTAGCATGATTGTCTTAAGTTTTCTTAAATTGCTACCTTAAATTTTAATGGATTCTAGACATAAAAGTTTAGAAGTAAACAGGAAAGGGATAGATTTTAACCATGTGTATTTTGCCATTTCTCCTTTATTCCTTCAATATCTGTGACCACCATCTGCTCAATTTCCTATTGCATTTGCTTTCCCTTTTAATCCGACTCATAATTCGATAATTATGATATCTTAATTAAAATAGAACTTTATGATATTATCATTAATGCTGAATGCTGATTTCCTCTGGGCATATATATTTCATTTGATATTGAACATAGTAGTCCAAGTACTTGCCTTTTCTTGAAATATGTTCATGCCAGAAAATAATCAGAATGTATTGAATCCTACCTAGGAATCAGAACCAATTATTATTAGTTGAATTTAAATTGTGGCTATATGGCAGATGGGGGCCATGTAGATGTTTATTCATTTTATATACTCTCCCTGTTTTCTGTACAATACATTGAGGGTAACCAACCATCCGGGTGTACCCAGGACTATCCTGTTTGAACACTAAAGCCAAGTCCAGAAACCTCTCAGTCTTAGGCAATATGGCACAGCTGGCCACAACATATTCTCCAAAGACATTTATTTTTAAAGAGACAATACAAATTGCTTTAAAATATTTAAATACTGTATGTAAATATCAGTAATGTAGTCAGTATCATACAGTATTTCCATATTTTGAGAGAAACAGAGTGTTTGTAGTCTATGTTAAGAATTATTTCAAACCTGTTTTAAAAGTGCATAGGTTCAAAGAAAGAACTTACTGCATTATAACGAAGATCTATGATGCAATCAAATAAGTTTTATTTTTCTAAGCTACTTTCTTTGTAAGCCTACGCTAAATCAATACTTCTCAATTTACTTTCAACTTTAAGGCTTTCACAACTAATGCAACCAAACAGTGCAAACCACAGAGAAATGAACTTCTGAAGTTTTAAAATATGGAGTTTAGGGTAGAGTGTATGCTATAACCGTTGCTTTGAAGAAAAAATAAACTATTTTCATATCACAAGAGAAAAAATTTTTACAGAGGTTGCTAAAATATTGTTTGCATCTTTCCTTAACAGTGTCTATCAACTCTGATGAAATTACAGATATCCCATAATTTGCCAACACACAGCATATTGTTCTTGAGTCTCACTTTTGACAAAAGTCACCTTTTAGAATATAGTGAATTTAAAGGAAATATTAAGACATATCTTGGGAGAATTTCAAGAAGTCAGGGAAAATTCTGGTAGATAAAAAGCTTAAATGTGACATTTTCTTTAGATTTGGGGGAAATGCAATATTGTAAATACAAATAACCTGTTTTTGAAAATATTACCAGAGTTGACAATTATTCAAGAAAAATCTTACCAATGCAACAATTGAAAAAATGTTTCATCTGTCTTTGAGGTCAAAGCACATTATTCACCATGCTACAAGATTCCAGTTGTGCCCAGAAAAAAAAATTGAAAACTGTCATAATACATACAACCACTAAACTCAAAATTCAGTTTACCTAAACCAATCAGATAAGCTGCAAAACCAAAACACTCTGCATACTCATTCTTCCAGAACTACAGATTATTAAATTCTCTTTCTGTGGCACTGTCAACCTCATATTTCTGTTAATAACGCCTTCCACATTTTTCTCCTACTGTATCAGGCCCATCTACCCTACTGTCTAGACCAGAAGTGTCAAACTCATTTTCACCGGGGACCATATCAGCCTCATGGTTGCCTTCAAAGGGCCAAATGTAATTGTAGGACTGTATAAATGGAACTACTCCTTAACTAGGGGCAAGGGTCTTGGTGCTGCCACCAGGTAAAAACAAGGTGCCGGGCCGGATAAAACAAGGTGGAGGGACGGATTCAGCCTGCAGGTCTTGTGTTTGCTACCTGTGATTTAGACATTGTTTCCAGCCATGTCTGTAAACCATCTCCATGCATCCCTCACTCCTGTGCCAAGTGAAGTGTCCTGAAATTTTAATATAAAACACCTTATATTTTTACTGTATATAATTACCGTACTGTAATTATATATATATATATATATACCATCACCTTATAATTATAATAATAATAGCTAACTTTCATTGAGTACTTTTTATGTTGTAGGTATTGTGCTAAACATTCATTATTTTACTTTTTAAAAACAATATTTCAAGGTATTTCTTACTGTATGTTTATTTTATATATAAGGAAATCAGAGATATATATGGGTAAAGTTTCTTGTTTCATGCAAACAGCTAAAAATGGTAAATTGGAAGCTGTAAACCAGAGTCTACCATGTTATGTGTTTTATATATATAGTTTTCCACCTTCTTGTCTGAATGTAGCACTAAACACAGGTTTCTGTGGATGATTTTAAAAGATGTTCTAACAAAAAATCAGGAAGTGCAATGTGACCAGAACACCAGTCTATATACTTGTCAGACCTCTAAACAAAAGTTTAACTATTTTGTGGACAAACAATACAGAAAAAGTGGTAAATTAAAGGAGGATCTCATTCACAAGGTAGCTTCAGGGACCCCAGAAATTTCCCAAACCCTGTCCTTAAATTCCTTACAGAATGCATTTTTTCCACTCCAGGAAGACAACCCAATTAAAAAATGGGGAAAGAATATGATCAGACACTTCTCCAAGGAGGACATACAGAGGGCCCATGGACATAGGAAAAGATGCTCAGCATCACTAGCCATCAGAGAGATGCAAATTAAAACCACAATGAGATACCACCTCACACCAGTCAGAATGGCCATCATGAACAAATCAACAACCAGTGCTGGAGAGGATGTGGAGAAAAGGGAACTCTAGTGCGCTGTTGGTGGGAATGCAGACTTGTGAAGCCACAGTGGAAAACAGTATGGAATTTCCTCAGAAAACTAAAAATGAAACTGCCATTTGCCCCAGTAATTCCAGTGCTGGGATTATACCCTAAGAATCCCAAAACACTAATTCAAAAAAACCCATGCACCCATCGCAACACAACTTATAGTAACCAAGTGCTAGAAGCGACCTAAGTGTCCATCAGTAAATGGGGGGATCAAAAAGCTATGGTACATTTACATGATGGAATACTACACAGCAGAAAGAAAGAAGGAGTTCCTTCCTATACTTCACAACAGGACGGATGGAGATCTGGAGAGCATTATGGTAAGTGAAATAAGCCAGGTGATGAAAGACACATACCATATGATCTCACCTACAAGTGGAAACTAATCAACAGAACAAATAAGCAAGCAAAATAAAACCAGAGGCACTGATATAAAAAACAAACTGACAGTAACCAGAGGGGATGGGAGAGAGGGATAGTGGGGGAATAGAGGGGAAGGACCATCAAGGAACATGTATACAGGACATATGGACAGAGCCAAAAGGGGGTAGGATAAAGGGTGGGAAGTGGGGATGACTGGGGTGGGGGAGAGCAGTGGGGGGAAAATGGAGACAACTGTACTTGAAAAATAAACATATATAAAAAATTTAAAAGCTTTTTAAAAGTCTCTCAGCCTGCACAAAAACAAACAAAATAAATAAATAAATAAATAAATAAACATGTATTGTGTGCATGTATAAAATTAGAAAATATTATTAGATAAACAATAGGTAGAATTAGAATTAGGAAAATGACAGATTGATAAATAGAAACAAAGATAGATGAGAAGGAGATAGAAATATAGCAAGGGACGCATCGTGAAAAAATGACAATGATTGTGATGTTACAAAGGGAAGGTAAATTGGTGATAAGGAAAATGGCAAAAAAAGAAGAAGCAAGAAAAAATATTCACAAGTTATAGGAAAATAAAAAGTACCTGTGAATTTAGGAAACACTAAAAATGCAGCCCCATTAAAAGTATGCATATGGTATTGGTTTCTTTTATTTTCTAACGTTGACTAGGAAAACCAATTTAATTTAACTTTAGTTTTTATTCAGGAAGGCAAACAGTTGAGATAAAACATATGTTTAATTTACTTTCTTATATGAAAGTAATAGCCACAAGTAGAGTACGTTCCTATGAATTCTATCTTCTCATTACTTCTGGGTATTTCCAAAATAGCTTATATTTTGCTGTGTTGATACTCCAGTTATTTATTTTTCTCTTAAATTTCAGTTACTCTCCTACCATCACAATTATAACAAAGTGCGTGTGATTTCAAATCGTATATATTTTATTGCCCGTTTTTTGGTTTTGAATACTTCCTCAATAATTAATGCCTTTCTCAATTTTATTTCCTTTTGCAGTTCTGGCCAGATATATGAGCATTATTTTCCTTCAGACGGCTCGTGCCGCATTTGCTGCTTGTTTTAGCACGCACACTTTTATGACATGCCTTCTTAATGGTTTTTCATATGCACCTCTTTGTCATTTTCATTCTCCTTGTGTGCTTGATCCTTCTGCCAGCATTCTCCTCGCGCTTCACCCTTTCCCTTTCCAAGCTAGTTTTTCTTTAAGGATATTTATTTCATATCTGTATAAAACCCGTCTATCCTAAAGCACTTTCTAATTCCTTACAAAACTAAAATCCATTTCATGTGTGCCTCAAGCTAAGTTTTTAGTTTTATGTTCCTCCACACCTGGGCCTAAATGAGGCAGAAGCAGCATAATGAACTCGGACCGCGTTTCAAGGCTGGCTTACATGGCGAAGGGAAGTTGTTGTGCTTCCATTGCACTAGGTGACAGCGGCCAGGAGACTGGCTGCTGCTAATGGAATGCAAAGCAAGTGGGGAGAGCACTGTATCAAAGTGTTGCTCACCAGCGGTGAAGAGAATGTTGTTTCAAACAGTTTCTCCTCTCTGCAAAACTATGCTGACTACAAAGCATCACAAACAAATTTTAAAATCTAATCTCCAATATGCAAAACTCCAAAACCACATCTCCAAGGGAAATAGCAATTGATTATTACAACTCACTTCTCTTTATTCTTTTTTTTTTCAATTTGATAGCTGACATTTTAATCTTGCTTCGTATATCATTGAGATATAGGGAGCAAGATTAGAAACACAATTACAAAGATAGTCATCAGACTGGCTTTCTGGCATTCTCCCTGAAACGTACTCACAAATAAAAACTGCACTGGACAGGCATGTAAATAGTGAATCTACAGCTGTACTCTCAGTGTTTATTTAGAGTAAAGGTTGGTACCTGGACAGCTGTGTGGATAATTAGGAATAGTTAATCTTGTCAGTGTGAAAATTGCATGAAAATATTAAATTTATCACAGATATAAGGTAATATTATTGTAGTGTGTTAAAAGCTTATCACTTAGTATTGACTATGACAAAGCAAATTCACAAATCATTATTAATTATTCTAGATATTAGCTCTTCAACCCACAAAAAAATTTCATACTGCTTCGTATTAACTACTATATAACACTTTGAGATAGCAAAGGCTTTAAAGAATTTTCTATAAATTGTGGAAACGATTAAAAGATGCTCAAAGCTATTGTGCATTTTAATTGCTTTTTACCCATAGTCCCACAGCCTCTGTAAAATGAATCTAGTTCATCAACCTAGCTCTTTGTACCACACTGCACACAGAGGGGGACTAAAATATTTTAATGAAGGACCCTACATAGTACAGTGGGAGGTAATCTGTTCTACATGATTTAAGTAGGAAGTACGCGAGACTCTTTTGTCAGGTTTCCCTATCATTTTTGCTCCTGGTTCTAACAAATATTTACTTACTTCATACTGGGGGCTTCCACGTATGCTGCAGTGTAATACCTGTGTCCTTCAGAAAGATTAGCAGGGCTTTAAACAACTGTCCATGCTGTGGCTTTGGAACTGAACGAGTTCTCTGATGGCAACCCTAATCACTATTTCCTGGGTGCAGCTCAAGCTGGCAAAAGAGAAGCTTTGTCACACATATCATTAAAGAACCGTGAAGCTATGTGAGATGATCCGGCTTTTCTGAGATAACTGCAGTCATTTTGGGCCCTGTCAAGAATAGGGTCAAATTTAGAAATTGCATGCTGAATATCAGTAAAAATTATTACTAACGAACAGCCTGAAAACAGTAAATTGTGGTATCCAATTGTCTCATAATTTTGAATATCTATTTATTTAAATATTCCTGATTTTGCTTTGATTATAAATTTGGGTGATAAAACGATAACATATGCATTCTAAAGTACTCTAAACATACCTAAGCTAGCAACTCTTTATTGAAAAGCATATAGAAATTTGAAGTTTGTTTTCTCTAATTAGCCATAAATACTGAGTTTTTACACTAATTACTGGATCAGACTATACAGACTATGAATAAATTAAAAGGTATGCAGGTAGAGTTATTGCCACATTATTTTTATTATTATGGAATTACAAAAAACTCACATAGCCCTGGCTGGTGTAGCTCAGCGGATTGAGCACAGGTCTGTGAAGCAAAGGGTCACTGGTTCGATTCCCAGTCAGGGCACATGCCTGGGCTGTGGGCCAGGTCCTCAGTAGGGGACACATGAGAGGCCACATATTGATGTTTCTCTCCCACTCTTTCTCCTCCCCTTCCCCTCTCTCTAAAAATAAATAAATAAAATATTTTTAAAAAACCTCATATAATTCTAGGCATTAAATCCACCAAGAACATAGACTCAGTTACCCAGAGTAAGAAAATGTCATTATAATGAGCTCTCAAAATGTCCACTTTTATCACCTGAGTTTACTTAGTATTTGCTCTTTTTTTCACTTGTTTTGAGCATTTTTTAAAAAATTGTCATTTTAGGATGGCTCAGGACAGGCTCATGGAAAATGGCTGTGAGTGAATTAGTGTCCTTTCTGACTATGACAGCATTCTTGTTTTAAATGTATGGATAGTTGACTTGGGGAGGTGAACACACGATATAATACACACATCATGTATTATAGAATTATACACTTGAAACTTATATAAGTTAATTAACCAATTTCACCAGAATAAATTCAATTAAAAAGTTAAAAAATTAAAAACAAATAAAAATATGGGCCCTGCCCCAGTGGTTCAGTTGGTTGGAGCATCATTCCATACACCAAGAAGTTATGGGTTCAATCCCCAGTCCAGGTACATACGAGGTACAGATGGGTAGCTGGTCAGTGTTTCTCTCTGACATCAATGTTTTATTTTCTCTTTCTCTCCCTTCTTCTCTCTCTAAAATCAATAAATATAAACTTGAGTGAGGATTAAACATAAACATAAACATAAAAATAAAAATATGGTACATAATAGGTGTTCATTTACATTACATAGAATATTGTGTCTTCTCATTTTACAATTGTGTGTTAAGAATGCAAGTTTAATTGTACTTTTGAAATATATTAAAAACAATTTTTGCTAATGATGTAAGTTCTTTCTTTGACTTCTTGCTTCTTGAGTAATCTTTGAGATAAGATACAAGTAGATGATGAAGGAAATGAAAAGTGTAAAATAGAGTTATTATTCCTCCAAAAGCAAACTAACATTTAAAAAATGCACTGACATATGCATTTATTTTCCTTTCTCACTCAAATTGTATTTATGATTGATAAGTTCTGGAAAGAGATTTTTCCCAGAAAGATGCATGCAGGGATGTTCTAGAGATGAGAAAATAACCTCAAACAAAGATTAAACATTACCAATAGAAGTGTGGATTTGAATTGGATCTCAGCCATCTTGACATCAAGTCTGTTCTTTAATCTATTGATCCAGTGACTTATGAGACCCTCTAAAAGACAATAACAAAAAGAACAAGATACAATATTATAAAAAATAATTATTCTGCAATTTCTGTGACAGGACTGGGCAGGGGTGAGGGCCGGGTGGAGGTAGACAAAGGAGGGGGAAATGGGGACATTTATAATAGTGTCTGCAATAAAATTAAGTTACAAAATATTTCATAACTTACAAAGTTAACCTTCTCTTTTTATTAACTATATCTTCCTGGACTTTAAGCTAAAATATGCACGTTATTTTCAAGAGTTGAGTTTGGCTAAATCAGTGGTTTAGTATAGAGTTACTGAGAAATTGATTTTCAAAATAGCTTGTCTTCATGGCTTAATTCTTAGTTAAATAATATTTTTGCTATATGTGACTTGATTGCAAAATTGCTTGAAGTTACTTGTGTAAATAACTGCTTGAAATAATTATGTCCATTGGCATTGGCATGCCTCCTTAGAAAATCTGAAACACTCCAAGTAGCATTTGAACTGTAACTTTTGTTCTCCAAAAGTGCTCTTATTCTTTCCAATATTTAAAAATAAAATGGAGCATCATGATTTTTACTAAGTGTTACATCTAAATAATGATATCAAATGCAAAAGACAACACAAGTTATTTGTGTTGTCTTCCATGACATCATCCATGAGGACTTCCAATCATCCATGAGGGACTTGAAGATTTCCAGGCTACTGAATGAATGAAAAATATTCTGAAGCAAAGTTAAAAACAAAAACTAATGCAACCAAATCAGGCTGCATATACTTATACCTGCAGTGCTGACAGATAAAGAAGTCTCAGTGTTATTCAGTACTCCCCATATATGATAAAGAAACATATGAGTAAAATTAATTTAACATGTCAGTCTTTTGGAAAAAGTATCCTACACAAAGGCTTATGTAGGACTGGGGACACACTTCTTGTATGAAAACTGTAACTGGTCCCTGGATCTCTTCTGGCTCAGAAGCACACAAGTTTCTCCAATTCTGTCAACAGCCATAACACAGACATCAAAAAGGAACTCAAGCCCCAGAAGGAAGCACAGCACTGGGACATACCTTGAGTACAGCCTGTTGAGAACCCAAGAAGAGGACCTAGCTATTCCATAGTGAAACCACTGAACCACAGAATCTGGGGGATAATACAATCATAGTATTTTACACCATAAAGTTTCTGGTGATTTCTTGTGCAGAAACATAAAATTAATACAACAGATATTGACATGAATATAATTTTATCTCTTATTTTTGTGCTTTTACGGTTTTAACCTACCCATAATCACCACAAATTAAATATAATTTAAATATATACACTTTAAACTATGCATTTAGTAAAAATGTATTATTAGTTATTTTATAAAAATGGCTCATTTTATCTATAACTCTCTGCATCTCTGTTTTCACAGTCAAAAATGTCTCAATGCAACACTTCTGAGAAAATAGGAGAAAGCTCTGACTCATTTACTTTGTCTGCAAAGTATTCCATGTTATTTCACACCGTTCTATTATTTCCTGCTCAGATTGTTACCAGTTTCTTTACACTGAAACGATGCTGTAATAAACATCTCTGTGCCTGAATACTACATGTTGGTTACTTATTGTGCATAGGATAGAAGATCATGGAGTGTGATATCTGGGTCAGAAAGTATTTGCCTCTTTTGATTTAACAGATAATATCTGATAATATTCCAAACTATCTGTACCTATTTGCACTCCCTATTATTGTTGTATATGATTTTATGATTATTGATCATTTGTATTTGCTTATCGTTTTAGTTTGTCTTGTTTCTATCAAATATTTTTAGTTTGTTTTTGCTTAATTAATTTCAAATATTTATATTTTATAAACTATTTATCTGAGCCAGAGTTGCAATATTTTTCTATCAATGTATCTTTTACTTCACTTTATTTAATAGTACACTTTTTATAAAAACATTTTTCACAGATTCAAGTTTTTAATTTTTTATTCTAACATAGATATAACTTCCGTTCCAGAGTTTCCCTTAAGTTTTATATTTTAACTTGTCTTTTATCCCTCAAATTTAATTTTGATTATATCTGACTTAATGACCAAACTATATTTTCTTCCAGATGACTAACCACTTGTATCAGCAATTTTTACTAAATAATTCATTTCTCCACTCAAATGATCTGCCACCTAGACATGCATGTTTCAGTAATACTGCTAAAAAAGCAGAAGAATTTTTTTTAAGATTTTATTTATTTATTTTTTCAGAGAGAAAGGGAGAGAAGCAGCAATGTGTGGTTGTTTTTCACATGCCCCTACTGGGGACCTGACCTGCAACCCAGGCATGTGCCCTGACTGGGAATTGAACTGGTGACAACACTGTTTCACAGGCCGGTGCTCAGTCCACAGAGCCACAACAGCCATATCTTTTTTTAAAATTATAAAAAGATTTTAAAGGTCTTTAAAAAGTTTTATATAATTTTCAATTGTTTACAATGATTGAAAATAGTTAAATAATACATATGGGGAACTTGCTGAAATTATCATTCATTAATAATTCATGATTACCATAATTAATATATTATATGTGGTTCTATTTCATTTGTTTATTTTGTTCATTAGATTCCTCTTATAGGTGAGATCATATGGTATTTGTCTTTCACCAACTGCTTTATTTCACTTAGCACAATATTCTTCAGTTCTATCCATGCCATCGCAAAATAGAACCACAGGCATGGAAACATGGAACAGACTGACGGTGATCAGAGGGGAGGGTAAGGGGGATAATGGTGGGAAGAAGGGAAAGGAACTAGTCAAAGAACATGTATGAGTGGCCCAGGGACATGGACCATGGTGTGGAGATGGACTGTGGATGTGGGGGGTGGGCTGGGTGGAGGAGGGCAAAAGGGGAAAAATTGAGAAAACTATAATAGAATAACAATAAAGAATGGAAAACACTATATGAGAATAGTTCTTAATGAGGTAGGGAGTGTTATTGTGTAGCATATTAATTTGCTTAGATAAGTCTATGTTTGATTACTGAGTTCACATGTTGTGAACCATCTGACAGATCTAAGATTAGTAACACGCCAGTAATTAGACTGCTTTTCTGTGGAGCAGGTATCACTAGAATATACACTGAAGATGAAAAGACATTTGTGGCAAAAAATTGTTAGCTACTGTCCAAAATTCAAGAGCCTCTCTTTTTCCTGGAAAAAGTTGGAGTATATTTCCAAAGCTCCGCTGAATTTACTTCTGGCCCATTGAAATGTGAGCAGAAGCAATATGCACCTGTCCCAAACTAGTCTGTAAAAACCTTGTTTGTAAGTTTCCCATAATCATTTGCCTTGTCAATAACGAGAATGGAGGTAATCCTGAGGGTGACCTGAAAAGCAGTGTCAACCATGCATAATTACTGGAAGGAGGACCACTCTGCCGATCTTTTTACTTGCCTCGCACTATCACACAAATTAGGAATAAACCTCTGTTATTTTCAAACCACTTTATGGAAATTTTGTGTTTATTTGTGGTTTTTTATTTTTATTTTTTGCTCAGCAAGTTAGTCTACTTTCTAATATGTACAATTACATTTCAATCAATTTCCTATCAAGTTTCAGATGCATCAATCATTCATTCATTTAAACTTTAGAAAGATTCCAAAGGAGATGCAATACTATTATGAGAATTAAAATACCAGTGTACAATGTTATATGTCAATTACATATTAATAAAAAGAGAAATGTGCATTTTCAATTCTTCTTGTATTATTTTCTAATTACTATGTTATTACTTTATCCAAATATTTAATGAGTAAGATATTAGAGAAGCTGGTAAACATTATTCTTAAAAAGGAAGAAAACATTAAAAATCATTAAAATGGCTCAAATTAAATATATTTAAGAATGAGCTATAGGGAACTTGTATCTTTCAAAATGACTCTTCAGTGCCTAAAGCAGTTTCCTAGGCACTTTTTTTTCAAAACATAAGATGAAGAGGAGATCTCATTTTAATGAAAAAGACATTTTTTAAAAATAAAGATCATATTTATTTATTTTTAGAGAGAGGAGAGAGGAAGGAGAAAGAGAGGGAGAGAAACATCAATGTGTAGTTGCCTCTCACATGCCCCCTACTGAGGACCTGGCCCACAGCCCAGGCACATGCCCTAACTAGGAATCAAACTAGGGACCCTTAGATTCGCAGGCCAGCACTCAACCACTAAGCCACATTAATCAGGACAACAACTTTTAATTTACAACTAGCAAGTGATAAAGCCAGGATTGGAAACCAGGTGACTTAACCTGAAGGCTTACCCTCTTAAGCAGAATGCTATGCTGAGCTCCTCTTTGTACTTTATATGGTCATAGATACACTGTATTAGACATGTAGCACACCTTAGCTGTTATCATTGCCAGTCTTCCCATAGGACTTCATACAAAGATACATTAACTTGAAATCCAAGACAAGTTGGGAAAATCAGACTGTGGGGCTAGGTGGGGTACGAATAAACAGGCCAGATGTAGGAGCTGGGCAGACTGACAATAGTCCCTGAAGTTTACAGTTACTATACAATTCAGAGTAAGAGTCTAGCTAAAAAGTCAAGGGTCAAGCTATTAATGTATAAGCAGACTATTAATCAGTTACTAGAAGACACTCAAGAGCATGCAATGCATGAGGTGAGGTAGTCTTTTAAGAACCAGAAAAGTGATAAGAAAATAGATAAGAATGTTTCACAGATGAAGTCCTCTTACAAGGCCAGAAGCTGGCATAACACAGCTAGGACTATTGAAGGCTACCACGACAAGAAGGTCCAACTTATAAAGAAAACTCTTCTCAGTCAGAATGATGTGTTTGTTCAAATGGGTAGGCAGAATTATTATGTTAAAACTCTAACTGAACAACAATAATTTTAAAAAACCTCAAAAACATAAATGGCTTAAATCAAATAGTAGGTCATTTATTTAAACAGTCCAAAACAGGTGTCATAGATCATTGAGTTGTTCTTCTCCATGAAGATATTTAGAGACCATGCTCTTTTCAAATGGAGTTCTACCACCCACTGGGAGCTTGTCATTATCTGTACCAAATAGGAAGAGAGGAAAAAAAGAATGCACGTAGGAGGTGTTTGAAGCAACTTGAACTTTGTATTGCTTTTGGGAGATCATATTGTTACAGTCCTAATCCTACTTTAATAAAAGTGACATTTTTTACTAGATAGTATATTCTATCTATTCTAATAGACATTTTAGATCACCACTTCAATTCACAGTGCAATCCCAACAACTCCAACGGTCATACTAAACTACAAAGGAAGTCAAATGTTGGCTAACTGCATGTCCAGAAGAGGAAGTTGATTTTGCCATGATGCTTATCTGCTTAATTTAGTACAAAGTATGCAGTTCTAGACTTGACCATTATCTGATCTGTAGAAGCTAGGCTGGACTACCAAATTTAGGGGTTGAAACATGGACAAATGCTGGTATTGATACTTTTTTATCATATAAACTATTCAACATTAATATAAATGGTACTGTTTGGATAATTTATTCTTTATTTTTCACTTCAGTAGTTATTTCCTCTGTTATTTTCAGTGTTGTTTTCAGTTCTCTCCTGCCAATCATTTGGGATTTTTAGTAACAACTTCTTTAGCATCTTAATTTTAAATTAAAATGCTTTTCTCCATGTAGACTCTGCAAGTAGAGACAATGTAAGTGCAACTAAGCATCTTATAATGGTGTGTTAAGGGGGGTAAAAAGAGCTATGCAGAAGTTAAAGCAATGATACCAAAAATGGCAACCCAAATGGAATTCTCTTAGCAATACTTTGTTGTATGACTTTAAATATAAAGTATTCATGCTTCATCCTAATCATTAAAGGTTACTGATGCTTCCACACACCTAAATCATGCAAAACTAAATAAGTAGTCAACAGAAGAATGTTGAATCATACTAAAAAATAGATGTGTATTTCTATTAGAATAAAAACAATGTTTAAAAGAATATGCATTACATTTTGTAAATTGGAATTATATGATTTATAAAGTCTTACCAAGTATTATCCTTTAAGGTCTCTTCTCACAAATTTCACAAAATATATCATGCAATTTTTGAATAATATATTAAATTAGGCCATCATACTTTTCTTGGATATACCTAGTATTCAGTTTTTGAAAATATTGTTAATATTTATTAATGATGCACGTATATGCTCAGTAAAAATATTAAGACTTATGGACCTAATGGTATAGAGACATCAACAGACATTATTTTAAATGTTTCTTTTGAAGAAACAGAATAATCTTCCCATTTATTCTTCAGTAAATAATCAAAGGTCATATGGCATCAAGTCATCCTGGCCGGGACATTCTCAGCAGGGAAATAGGGCACTGAAAATGATTGACAGATTTCATCTCATATTTAATACACCTGCCTTCAAGGTCAATTGCAAAGACACAAGAGCTCAGTGTTCCAAAACATATAGTTATCTGACATTAGTACATAAACTGAAGAAAATTTCTACCCATACTTAACTACACAATCTTGTTAAGAACAGTACTACTCTAACAAACACTTTTATCCCTCTGTTTTTCTCCCTTTATTTTTAAAATCTAATAGTATGTAGTATTTTATTATAGTTTTCTCTTTTTCTATATTTGAAGAAACTTTAAAAATTAGTTACAGTAAGAGAGGACAGAAAAGGTCATCTCATTTACCCCCACTTTCCTAAATGTAGCTAATTTATACTTTCAATAAAATGAAATCAAATTATAATAAAACAGATTAGTGCAAGAAAAATATTGTATGCAATAAAAACATAATTGCTAAAAGTAAGAAAATGATAGAGGATATGAACAGTAAAATAAATTAGTGAAATATGAGGTAAGTTAGAGTAATACAAACAGAAGGCAGAGGAAAAATACAAGTGGTGTGACTTAAGGAGAGGTAGAGAAAGTAGAGGGCAAAGATAAAAAGATAAGTCAAATAAACCCAGAATACCCAAAACCTTTGTGTGTCACCTCACATTCTGTATATTGCAAGGGGTAGAACCTACTCTGTCTCATCAATCAAAAAGTAAGTTTATGGGAAATACATTATTCCTATATGAGCATAGGCTTTATTTTGTTCCTGCACCTAGAACTATACCTGGGACATGGCAGATATGTACAAATATTTCATTTGTACAAATGAATGGGTCCTTTCAAAAAGAAAAATTGTTCTGCTGTGATTTTACTCTTTGGAAAACAGAAATTTCTAGACCTTTCTTTGCTAACTTAGCTAAAAAGATGACAAAATCTTGTTTCCTGAATGAATTAATATTTTTAAATGCTATTATATTATCAAATTTGTTTTAAATCTTCAGGTAAAAGCATAGTTCTGAGTACTGACCTGTGGTTCAGTATACTTATTTAATGAAATTTATTTTAGGATAATCACAATTATAGGGTAAGTAGTTATTCAGTCTGATGGTAAATATTTAATATACGTCCTCCTGGAAACAAGAGAGCAACAGGGGTTGCTTAGTAGTAAATGCCTAAGAGCACTAATGTATCTTTAAATAACAGTACTCAGGTATACACATAACAGCTTTAAAAAAACAAATGGAAAGAAAGAAAACTCGGGATTGATTTATAATGGGATGTTAAGCCTTTTAGCTCAGGGTCATCAGTTCAAACCTGATCTAAGTCATCAGTCAGTGACTTGCTTACCAATTTGTGGCAATAATTAAAATAATTTATTCCCCCCAAAAGCAGTTTTATTACAAACCAGTTGGATCAGGACACATATGAAAGTCATAAGAATTATGATTATTCCAATGATAATCCTTACTGAGTGCCTGGGAGCCCGACGGCCTACATCACAAACATATCCCTGTGAAGCTTGATCCTGTGCATTGACTAGAGATCTTCACATTTATGTTGTCAGCTTTGATTTGACCTTCATTTCACTTTAATAATACAATAAGTATAAGGGCATTTGAACAAAAAAGTGTGAAAAACATTCCAATAAAGATTCTTAATTTAGTTGTAATAAAGTAAAATAATACAGTAATTAAATAAAATATTTAGGGCATGGAAAGCATCACTCTTATACTTAACTATGAAGTTATAATGTAAATGATTACTCTAGCATATTGGTAATACAGACATAAAATGATTGGAATATACCGAAAATAGCTAGTGGAGAAAAATATGAGTCATTTGTCAATTCTCTCACTTTACACATGAGGAAAATGATTTCTTCACAATCTAAATCCTTGCCCACTGTAGTGCCCAATAGTGGCTGGTAGCTAAATATCAGGCTGAGAAATACCAGATCTAGAATCTTATTAATTCTAGTCCACTGTCTTTTACTTTTGTGAGGCGTTATTACATGAAGAAATATAAGTGAAAAAATAAAAGTTTGGTGGAAATGTTCTATGTAATTCCTCTATTTGAATTTTATTTAATTTAAAACCATTCTCCTACCTTTTTAAGATTAGCAAAATCACATATCACCCTAGCCGGTGTGGCTCGGTGGGTTGAGCATTGTCCACAAACTGAATGGTTGCCA
>PVKM010019749.1:0-23947 GCA_004027735.1 Carollia perspicillata | reverse complement strand
TCTGTCGCAGCTTCTCTTAAAGTCTGTCTTTGTATAAATCTGCCACATTTTTACTCACTACACTTGTCTAGGACTCTGTGCCTCATCCAGTTTCCTTCCAGCGTGACGGAGCAGCTGCCGAGCCTCAAATGCTATCTTTCTGTTTGGCTTTGCCCACACACGGCTTTCTGCAGTGGTTCTGGCCACTAGTTACAGTGTTGAGGTTTAAACAGCAGCATGAGGCTACTTCTGGTGTTTTGTATGAGTCTGGGTCATGTAAGGTCGGGTTTGGGTCCTCCCTGTGGAGTAGGAAGCATAGAGAAGACTGGTCATGAGGAGCTGCCCGGGGTGGGTCTTTTGGGGGCACAGTGTGATACATTTGCTATAAACATTTTTTAAAGACATCTTCTAAATAATTTTTTGAAGGTAGTTAAAAATTAATATGCTTTCTCAAAGTGGCTTTTATACTATAATAAATGTTTGGAAGATGGTTGAGTGATACCAGTAAAAATAACTAGATTTTAATAAACAAACATTAAAGTTTGATTCCCAGTCAGATTTTTGTCTGATGTTACACTTTAAAGGAAGTGAGTCCGGAGTGCCTTTTTATAGCATAGTCTTTGCTTGTGGGTTTTCCCCCCTAAATAGTCTTGACCTTCCAATAGAATTATCATTATTGTATTCTTCTTTCTACAATGAAACCATTAACACAAGTGTGAAAAGTTTGATTACTTTTGGGAATTAGCAGAGGATAATAATGCAAATTATATTTCTTCTTTCTTGAATTTTGAAATGCCTGCTGGGATCAGTAGCATAACCTGTAAAATGTCAGAAGTATATAAATAATCCCACATTGAGTTGAATGTACGCATATGTAGGTAGCACCTATCAAAGTAATACTTCATAGTGTCTGGACTTTGCCAAAAAAAAGATTGTATCTGCATATTCGAAACAAGCTCGTGTGACTGCCTTGACCTTATTTGGGAATGACCAACTTTTAAAACAACATTCGTTTGCTTTTTTTCCTCCTTAAAGGACAAAAAAATGAAACTCATGACATCGATCAGATTATACGCCTTGGGGTCTTCTTCTGGGCCTTGGGTCTTTAAACCCAGGGAAGAAAAGATGGCTTCCCTAAAGAAGCTCCAGTCCATCCAGTGGAGGAGCTAGAAAAGTAAACACATTATCATAATTAGCATGAAAGGGGCTGTGGTTGAGGTAAGCTCTTGGCAGGGTTAGCTAAGCTCCCCTAGGAAAGTCTGAGTGGGTGAGTGGCAATCAAGTAACGGTAGAGGGAGGGAGGGTGGTGGAGGATCTTCAGTCTGAACAAACAGCATACCCAGACCCTTTCAAAAGAGGGGCGATGGGGCTGGCTCAGTCGTGGGCGGGAGGAAGGGAGGAAAGTATGAATGGGGGAACCAATGCCAAATGCCTTGCAGGTGCCTGAGGCTGAGAGTATTATGATCCTCGCTAATGAGTCCGGGCTTTATTCTGAGTACACCACTAAAGAGTTTTATGCAGGCAAGTCCTATAATCAGGTTGGCTCCAGAAAGCTCATTCTAAGGTTTAACAGTATGATAGAAACATTATATTTTTCACGTAAAATGAGAAAACCATCATACCTTCTTCAGCCTCTTTCTCAGAGAGTGCTTGGCCCCATCTCCCCAATCCAGGGTTCTTGCAGCCTTGGTTTAGAGATGATCAAATGAGAAAGGCTGAACAGCAGCCCGCTCCCTGGCCCTCGGTTGCCCCCTCCACTTGGGGACTTGCAGTGATTTTTAAAGCTCTGAGGGCCCTTGGAGTGTGGGCGGAGGTCATGTAGCCGGGCAGTGCCAGTTCATCCCTCCCGGGAACACCAGGTAAGTGAAAGTGCACGTTAATAACGGCAGGAAGGACTTCAGACTCGCAGGTCCTTTTACATTCTTGGGTGAATGAACACAAACTATTACAGTATCATTATAAATGAAAAGTAAAATCGATATAGGGGGATGAGAGAAAGCGGAACCTAGGTGACTCCGAGAAAGAGATCTGCTGCCAGGCCCCGAGTGTAGGAAACGAAGCAGGTGTGCGGTGGGTCAACGGAGATGACTCCCGTTTGGACCCTGTGGTGTGAAGGCGGCAGAACGCCCGCCCGCGGAGTTCTGTAGGTATGCGGATTAGCATCTGCAGGGAAGATCTGAACCAGAGATTAACGTTTACCAAACTGGGCTCCAAATAAGGGAACAGTCACATGACCCAGAGATTGACAGCCTGGGTGAGGCAGTTTTAATGCCTACAGGTTAAAGCCCAATAGGAATTTCACCAGTAGTGTTAAATGAAAAAATAAACTGTTGCTTTCTTTGTTCCAACCTAAGGCTAGCTAAAGCCAAGTTGTGACTGCCCTGGATTTAGAAGTTGAGGCTCCAATGAGCTCCTCTGTTTACGCTTAGAATTTGGAGATCCCTTTACCTTCAGATCTGCTCACTTTTGCCTCTACGTTAGAATTCTTATTTCTTACTTTTTATTTTCACACTTTTCTTCAAGGGTGTGCCTGCAGGCAGGAAACAAGAAGGCAGGGCTAAGGCAAGCGTATTTATACCTTGGACTTCTTTTTCTTTCTGTCCTCATAAGTAATGCCGAGCTATCGTTTGGGCAAAACTTGTATTCCCGTCTGGAACACACATGTCACATTGAGTTCGGAAGGATATAGAGAAACAGAGCTCACAAAAGGCTAAGTGACTCAGCGCAATTCAGTGCAACATACCCATGTTGCGATTTTTATCCTAAAATCAGCCTTAAGCTTTGGATGGAGTAGAGAAAGCCTGTAAACTTTGTACATGCGCTTTAAACATCTCAGTATGGTGCCGTCCTATTAAGAAAGGCAAGGAGTACCCTTGAGAGTACTTGAGAGATAGCACTGGTTTTGAGGGAGGTAATAAGCTCAGTGTCAAGGGTTGGAGGGATGAAGGAGGGGACCTGTCAGACAACTGAACCCGGGAACTAGGTCGTAACTAGGTGGGTTTAGCAGTCTTGTGACCTCGATTATGTAACCACAGACATAGGTAAGATACTGAGGGCGAAAGGTGAGAGATGTGACGAATGACTGCTGGTCGAAAAACCGCAGTGAGGACTCAGGAGGAAGCTGAGAGCTGATGGAAGCGGGTCTTTTAGAAAAGGAAGAGGGCACAGAGCAGACGCACTGGGGAAGCACAGAACGCGCTGGGGACGCGCCAGCAAACCAAAGTACTTCTCAAAGCAGTTCGCAGTTTTTAAACGTCGTCTCACTCACCTGGCCACCATCTGTGGCATTCAGGTCTTTGTAAGATCTCAGACAACCGGGGAGTTCAAAACTGAACTCCAAACACTGACTGTCGAAGATTCTGTATTGCCCAAAGGGATAGAGGGGTGCAGCGAGGTGGGGCAGTACGGGAGTATGGCCCCAGCAGGTAGGAGGCTAGCGGAGGCCTTCATTTCCTCGCTTAACTTCTTTTCCTTCTGCAGATGTATCTCAGCCATAAAATGAAGCTGGATTTGGTCTGTAAGGGCCTTTCCGCTCTAAAATAAACGTATTTTTCTCTGGAAAAGCTTATCTTCTGCCTCTCACTTTGTTGTTTTGAAGGGAAGTACACTATTTTGGAGGACTCTAAAAAGCTGACATAGCCCTTTGTTTTAGAAAAGTGCCCTGCCAGCCTGGGCCCTGGGTAGGTCAGTGTGAGGGGTAGGATTGTGGTCCAGACTGTCAGCACGCACGTCTTCAAGTAGGCCTGCTTCATTTCTGAATTAACTCAGTGTGTTGATTGCCTAACTTAGAAAATTGGTTAATTAGAGAATTTTCAGGTCTTATAATCTGGGTAATCACGTTTTCAGAAACTTAGATTTTGGGAGATAGGCTGCTAGAAATGAGCGAATTCTTACTTTGCCACCTAACAGATGTCCACTGAGCTTTGTAAATGCCACGAAAAAAGAAAACTTGGTGCCATTAAGAACAGAGTAGCCTGAATAATTTCTTCAAATGATGTCACTATTTGGACATCCAGGCTCCTTGCAGGGATAAAGGATGAGGCCAGCTGCTGGGTGTTAACCCCACCCTTTTCCTAAGGTTTTTCATCAGTCCTCGTATGTGCCACAGATGAATGGAAAAGAAAGTGATGGCAAGTGAATTTATGCCTGCGTATCCTTAACTTGAAGCTAGACAAGCAGCAGTTCCAGAATCTAGACATCCGATCCTTGCAAAATGTCGTCACCAGACAGCCTGAGTATCCAGGGGAAACAAATGTTGGTCTTGGATTAGCAAGCATTGGAGCATCACCTGCTTCTCTAAAAGGGGTTTGGTCAGAAGGGGAAGGAAGAGACAAGCCAGATTAAAGTTTTTAAAATACCTCCACCAAAGTCAGAGAGTGCTATTATGAAAGGAAGTAGGCCTGGGTACTTTCTTATGAGACACCAGACTATAAAGAAAAATGTACTTGAGATCTGAGGGAGAGATTTAATTTTTTTTTTATTTGACCCAGTTTTCTAAGGCATGTAAGAAGAACTAACATGGTACATGTTTTTCCTCCTTCTCACAAATAAAGATAAGAACTAACCAGGCCATTTATCCCACTAAAACCCTACCATCTTTTATAATATTTGGCTTATTACATTGTTGCATGCAGCTCTTCCCTTTCCGGTATACTGAGCACGAATGACAGGTAGCAAGATTGAAAGAGTCTCCACAAACAAACTTGTGTTTATGCTTTTGAAATGTAACATTTCTGCTCAGGGCTCTGTTGCTTTTTTGACAGAATCCATTTTTTCCAATTAAAAAATAACCTATTAAGAGAGTCTTCTTTTTACCAATTAGGTCAAAGTCCTAAAATTTTAAGACCCAAACCCCATGGTTTAGAGCGAACTGATTCACAAACCATACGTGACTTTGCTACAAGAAGAAAGGGTATGTACTTCAGCACCGCATGCTGGACGGGGCGTTGGGACTTTATTTTGTGATTTTTTTTCCTTTAAAAGTAAAGAAGAACTTTAAATCCGACTGCTGTTGTAAATAAAGCTTTCTAGCACATTATTTTTAAAGTGAATGCTTTCCATAGTACACAACGAGTCTCCTTGTTTTGCCATTAACAGTAGCATGTAAAATATTTGATAATATGTGATATTCAGTCTTGTTCTTTTGCATTATTTTAACCCCCTAGACATCAATACATTGTTTATTTTAAATTGTGGCCTGCTTTGTGAATGCCAGTTGTCTCCTGTATGTGTCCATAATATATGTTTACCGAGATAGAATACAGGCTGATTTCCGTGGACTGATTATTTTATGCCATGACTTAGAACTTGACAGGTAGACTGCTGTTAACCTTTGGGTTTCTCAAAAGTGTGACATAGAAGTGAAAGAAACACTTTCAGTCAGCACAGTATTCTGTGCATGTCCATTGTAAGTGTACAGATGAGCAAAACTAACTTGAATTTACATCAATCCACAGAAAATCACATTAAGTTATTGTATTTGAGTTGATAAAAATACTTCCTTATAAGCCCTAGTGAATCTGCCTAGCCCTTTTAAATGGCCTAGTTTTATGGTAATTATAACACAGTTGATTAAAAATACACATATGTGGACAAGGAGTAGAAGAAAGAAACCTGGAAGAATAAAATTTTTTTCTTTAGAATGGCAGGATGAAAGATAACTAAAATATTTACCTAGTATGTTTAAGTGGCCTCCTAAAATATAATTAATATTAACAAGTAGTGTCATGTTAGTTTTTTGCTCACTTCATTGATTTCTGAAAGCTGTTTCAGTCGATGTTAAGGGAAAGCGCTCTGTGGTATGTGCTAGCATGGTGATTGCCTACTGCAATAATGAGCTAAGGAAGGGAAGAATGCTTGTAAGTAAAACTAATAGGAGTATTAGCATTTATTTATTTTTACTTAGTTTGGTAAAGCATATTGTTTGTTAAATTAAGCTAAAAATTTGAGGTAATTGTTTAATTATGGCCTTTTCTCAAAACTGAGTTTGAATCTAAAGATAAAATTATTGCTTTGTGTTATTTGTTTCCAGACTGGGCATGAATTAAGATTTGGTCATTAGCTTTTTTGGTTTTGGTTTTGGTTTTAGCAAAATTTTGTATTTAATATACTTTATATATTATTTTATATGTATAGTTGCATAATGTTTGTACAACTATACATATTTTATATGTATTAAAGCTTCAATATTGAAGAATCAGAATGTTTTAATATAGAAGATTAAATCTCCATATTTAAAGGTAAAATTAGGTGAAAGTGAATGAGGAAACCGTGAAAGGTATAAATCAAGTAACTAAAGGAATCAGTTCACATTAGTCTCTCTTGTTCTATTTGGTTTATCGTCATAAAGTATTTACTTAAATTAAGAAGCAACATGTTATGATAGAGCTTTCAGCTTTTAGTCAACAATCATAAAACATTGTCCGAGTCACTTTGTCACTGACTGTTTAGCTGTGCAGCCTTGGGCAAATCACACGACATCCATGACCCTTGTTTCACCTGTGAAACCAGCTGGTCCTGGGTTACTCTGGCTGTGACATACAAACAGAGATAGAGGGAGAGGGTCTGCTTTTGTTTTCCAGATTTCTGCATCCTAAAATCTGTTTTCCTCTCTTTCATTTCAGCCAAGCCAGCACCATTGGAAATAAAACCTCTGCCAGAATGGGAAGAATTACAAGCCCCAGTTAGATCTCCCATCACTAGGAGTTTTGCTCGAGAGTAAGTCTTTGCTTAAAATACGTAGCTTGGTTGTTTGTTGTAATGGGAAATATCTAGAACAGTGGTCTCTACAGGGTGGTCTGGGGAGACCCCCTTTTGGGGGTTCTGTGAAGTCAAAACCATTTTCGTTGAGATGCTAAGATGTCACTTGCTTTTCCCATTCTTCTCTCAAGAGTGTACCCGGGAGTTTTCCAGAGGCTACACAATACTAGACTATATTGCGTGACACCTAACAGAATGTGTATTGTGTATTCTTATGTTTAAAAGAATTTTCCTACTGTTTGTAATATGGTAAATTTCAGTGGATATGACCCATAGGAACCAAAGTTTCTTGCAGTTCTCAGTGGTTTTAAGAATGTAAAGAGTTCACAAGGCCAGAAATTTCTAAGAATTACTGATCTGGAAAATATGGTCGTTTCTTGTGGGAATTATTCAATTAAGATTTACTTAAGTGTATATAGGGAAGTGAATATATGAAGTTACAAACCTGTGTTGAATATTTTTCCATGTTTTATGTATCCATACAGTTATTTTCCATAAGAGTTCTTTTTTTTTTTTTTTAATATCTGGGGGGGATGAGAATAAGTCTACCAAGACATGATCTGCTTGGTTGGGGAAGAAAGGCATCTTGTCCCTCAAAAGAGAAGGACCGGGAGCCTGTTCCTCAGTGGGCTTTTATTGGGTTTAATTTGCACAGGAACACAGGTAAAGCTCATCAATCATTGTCAGGCTGTAAGGATCAAACAGTAGATAACAAAGAACTATGAGGGCTTATTCTAAGTCAGGGTCTGTTAGCTAAAGGGCCATAAAATTTTGGGAAACAAACTCATTTCCTGCTCAGACCCTTATCATTTAATTGAGAGCATTCTTAGCAAAGCAGTTTTCACAGGATTTTATGTATTCTTTCTTAGACCTGATCACCTGGGGGTACCCGCCGTTTCCAGCATAGTTTCAGGCTTAAGTCAGGCAGGGGAAGTAAGGCAGCCAAGAGATTAGGAGACTTCTTGCAGACAGAATGAGGACTCAGGCTATGTCAAAGCGGAGGGGTAAGGATCCATCACCCCTTTTCCTATAGCCCCCCAAGTCCTTCCCTGACGGCCCCTTCATGACCATACATGGCTTAGGTCATCCCCCCCTTGAGGAATCTTATCCCTCATTGGCTAACCAGTCATCCTCCCCGGCCAGGCAGGGTGAAGTAAAAGTGGGCAGAGGTGGAGCCCCTGCCCGGGAGATGAGCTTTGTCTCCTTGGTGGCTCACAGTCCCAAGGTCTCTCACTCAACCTTAGCCACAGGGGGTTACAGCTTCTGAAACCTGGCAGGGAGATTCCCAACATATATCTGTAACTTTCTACTTATCAAACTGCAAATCGCTAGCAGTACTTTTTGTTCTACACAGGTAATTTGGTGCCCCAAAATACACCTTTGCAGTAGAGCTACAAATACTGGTTGTACGTTTGGATGTGTGCAGTAAATTGTATTGTAATGACTGTGTACCATAGATGATTATGAACTTAAGTGGCTGTTTCTGAAAGGATGCAAACTGTCACTCCTTTCTATTTTGGAGGTGACGTTAGAAACTTTGTCATGGTTTCTGTTTGTGATGATTGTTTCTGTAACTAGCTCCTCCAGGTTCCCCATGTCTCCCCGACCCGACTCGGTGCACAGCACAACTTCAAGCAGTGACTCGCATGACAGTGACGAGAATTATGTCCCCATGAACCCCAATCTCTACATCGAAGACTCGGTATGTAAAGCCTTCATCTTCTCTGTCTGCTCTTTCAGTCTGTCGGTCTCGTCCTTACAGCTTCCGTTTATACTTAAGGAAAAAGGATAAAAGACAACTTTTTAAGTGCTTTTTAAAAATAGGATGGTGAAGTCTAAAACCAATAGCGAGTTAAAGTGTCATATCAATCTCTAAAAAGTGGGTATAAAATTAGTTAAAAATTATGAAAGGTTTCCAGTCACAGTTTTTTGAAGATGGACTTGGTTTGTGAAACTCTACAAGAAAATACGCTATACCAGATGCCTCCTATTCGTTCATACAAAGATACAAAGTCAGGTATTCGTCAGCTGAACCCTTAAAGTGACTCCTGGCATTCAAATGACAGTAGATCATTACTAAAGATAAATATTGTTATATAACAATAGCAACAAAAATACATTCAATAATATTACGTATTTTTAAAAGAATTTTAGAAAAACAAAGTACTACTGTTGTTTTTACTTTACGTTTTTAATTTGCAGAGCACTCATAACAGCTCCTAGAATCTTACGGTTTTTCTAAACTGTTTTGCGAAAACATCAGGTTAAACGCTAGAACACAGTGACAAGCTGTTCCCGTTGAGATTAGATCAAGGGCAAATAGACTTCCCTGTAGGGACATAAATTTTAACAATAAGACGAAAAAATTTCCAGTTCGGTAATAATTAGAAAACAGTTTAACTCGCAATTCTGAGAAATTCTCTTCAGGAACAATGTACTGAGATAAAGTGTGTACATCATATGAACTCTGGGTTCCTTTCATAGCCTTGTGAAAACTGAGAATTCTGAGTGTTTTGAATTAGGGAAATTCTAGGTATGGGTTCTTTCATTGGTCACATTTGAACACAACTTTTTTTCACACACATACACTCCTGCTTGATTTTTTTTTCTGTGATAATGAAAAATCAAGTCATTTAGAGGGGAAAAATAAGTTTCTTTACGGATTAAAAAAAGGCAGGGCGAAAATGGCTAGTTGTACTAATTAAATACCAAAACTTGCTTATTTTTCTGTCCCCTGCATGTTATTGGTAATATTTTGCAGTGTTTTATTAGAAATAGTTGATAAATTTGGCTTAAAAACCTGTTCCCACAAGTACAGCCGCCACACGCAGCCGGGCAGATCGGTCGCCTCGTGCGCACCCTGCGTACGCGTGTTCTGTGCACAGCACCTGCGTTCGCACGTGCTTGCGGCCTAGACCTCGTCTGGCTCACCAGGCGGCCGCCCTGGCGGACCCGTGTCACCGCGGAGGAAGAGCACCTTTTCCTAATTCACAGAAACATTGAGCACGGGCTGTCAGCAGCCCTGCTTAAAAATGAGGGAATAATCTGTGTTTTTCTAGCAGTTGTCTTTGCCCTGAATCCCAGCCTACTCTGTTCAACCTGAGCAAAAAATGCTGTTCACCATCCTCCATTTTTCTTTTTCTTCTTTTAGAGAAGAGCCAAAGCCAATAGAAGGCAGAGGAAATTAAGTGGTAAAAATTCCAAATGGTTGAAATAAAACAGACTTTGTCAATGAAGTCATCATTCATAGCCTTTAGTTAGCATACTTATTTCAAACTAATTTCAGTGTGAAAGACTTTAAATATAGAACTTCAAAAAATTAATTTAAAAGCAGGGGGTATAAGGATCCTGCTGTTTACAAATATCATTTTAATAATGTTCAGCGTGAGCTGTCACAACTAACGTTAGCTTGATGTCCCAGTCTTGGTTTGAACCAAGTTTGGCTTTTTAAAAAATTGATTTTAGAGAGAGGAAGAGGGGGAGAGGCAGAGAGAGAGAGGGGAAAAGACAAACATTGATTTTTGTTGTTCCATTTATTTATGCATTCACTGGTTGACTCCTGTAGTTACCCTGACCGGGGATCAAACCCACAACCCTAGCATATCAGGACGATGCTCTAACCAAGCAAACTACCCAGCCAGGGCCCAAAATTGACTTTTGAAACTACTTCTAGCTTACTCTAAGCTAAGTTTGAATCAGTTTTTTAAAACATTATTTACCTTCCCCAATCCTAAAAGGTTATTTAATTTTCTAAGCAGACTTTATCAAGCTATGTCCTTTTGAAATAAATATTCAGGCTTTAGTAGATAACAAGCAAGAAAAGCAGCATGTCTCTGAATGTGTGGTGGTTGATTACGCTGTATTATTCTTTCAGAATCTTTTCGGCAGTAACAGCCTGGATGGAGGAAGCAGCCCTATGATCAAGCCCAAGGGAGACAAACAAGTGGAATACCTCGATCTAGATTTAGATTCTGGGAAATCCACACCACCACGCAAAGTAAGTGAAGCCTCCTCCTTCCTTAAACATAAGGCGGGGCAAAAGTAGGTTTATAGTTGCGAGTACGTGAAACACGGAGTTTACTCTAGTATTATTTATTCCTTATTTTCCACACAAATAACTGTAAACCTACGTTTGCCCCACCCTGTCCTGTCAGATCATGTTTTCAACCTACAGAACCATGTCTCCTTTGGGGGAATTGTATTAGTACGGTTTCACTTAAATTTAGTAAAATCTATTACCTAATGCTGTTTCATAAATCACAAGGAAGAAAGTTATGGAGACTCATAAATTACTTTTGTCCTTTCTGATGGGTTGGAAGTTCTACACTTTCTCCTCTTTCGGTGGTTACCATTGAAATGCTTATGTAACACATTCTAAAGTTAATCATCTTTGCGCTCTTTCCATTGTTAGCTCAAATTACTTCCTTTCTGACTTTTGTGCTATTTTTGTCCAAACTTTTGTTTTTTTAATTTTGTGAAACCCACAAATTAGACAGCAGCAGTCGTAGTGGTAGTCTTGTTATATAGACAATGCTTATTTCCATTTTCCAGCAGGTTTGCCAACTGTGTTTATAATTATTCCTTTTTGTATCATCAGCCTCCCTTCTCGGACCACTTTGCTTTCGTGCAGGTGTGTTAGTGCTACATTCTTGCAGTTTTCCTTTAGCGGAAATGTCTTTGCCTTCTTTGTTGAAAAGGAGTTATTTTCAGTGAACAATCCTTGATGGACAACAAGTTTTTTCAGAAACTGGAAGATGGCGTTCACTGTCCTCTGGCTGCTGCCGGTCCTGCTGAAAAGCACTGCGGCTCACAGTGCAGTTTCGTTGTCGGTCCCCTGTCTCTTCTTTCCGGCTGATGCTGTGCCCTTTTCTGGATCTTCGGTGTTCTTCGGGTTTTCCTACCATGTGTCTGGACGCCTAGACATAGATTTCTTTTTATTTACCCTGCTCGGTAGAAGTTATCCTGTCTCTACTTCTGTATTTTTTATTAAGTCTGAAGACAGTTCAGCCGTTATCTCTGTATGCACTGCTCTTCCGCCCTTTTTATTCTCTCCTTTGAGGTTTCTCACCAGACGTGAGCTAGAACTTCTGGTGCCAGTTTCTGTGCTTCTTACTGCCCTTTCGGATTCTCTCCCATTGTCTGTCTGTGCGTACTGGGATAATTTCTTTACCTCTATCACTGAGGTCACGAATTCTCTTCTGTTTAACCCATTTGTATAATTTTTAATTTCAGGTATTTTATTTTTTACTTCTAAGATGAAGTTCTGCTTTTTTTTTCAAATATGCTTAGCTGATTTGAGTAGCTTCTTATTCCTTCCTTATTTTATTCATTTTATTTTATTTTTAAATTCCGTTAAGCATTTTATACATATATGTTTTATATTCTTTATGCAATAATTACACTATCTGAAGTCCTTGGACATCGGAATCTATGCTTATTCTTTTTGCTAACTCAAACTCTTGATGGCTGCTTTCTTTGTGAGTTTCGTACATTTTTACTGAGAATTCATTTCTCTGAGGCTGTCTATGGGAAGCCTGCACTGGTTTCTGCCAGGCAGCAGGTGGCGCCACCATGCTAGGACCTGCCAGTTCCCTTCAAGGGCCCCTAGCTAAACAAGGTGGTTCTGGTTGAGCACTGCCCTCCCACCCAGGACCTCCTGAGTACATTGCTGAGACTGACATTCATCCTAAACACAACAACACCGCCTTTCCCATGTAGCAGCTCTCTGCTCCCCCTGTTGCCCTGACTCCTTGGGTATTTTCCTTATTTCCTAGCAAGGCCAGCAGTGCACTAGTCATTACTTTTGTTTTAAGTTGGCTGGTATTTAGCTGTATTTTAGGAGTAAGAGAGCCAGCCCATCAGCCTGTGTGATTTGCCGTTCTTGAAATACGCTTTTCAGAAAACATTTCTTATTTCTGAAAGTAAGCACTGACCCATGTTCCCAGGACTCAAAAAAGTTCGGCTTGAGCTAAAGACTGAAGGGAGAAGCAAAGTGTGCACCTTAAGATGAACCAGGTGTCTGCCGTCCCTAGTCTGTAAGACTTTCGTCTGTGAGGGGGAGCATCGGTTTGAATCCTTACCACATACAATCATTTTGGATGGAGGGGAAGAGAGCGCACTGTTAGGAGAGAGGCGACATTGTGAAATTGGGGTAGTGTTGTCTTTGTTGTGATCAAATAGAGTTTCGAGAGTTATTCCTTAGTATGTGTATCTGTGTTTTAAGACTGAAATTTAATCAGAAGCAGAAGGTCTCCTTCAATGCTGGAAATTTACGGGCTGTTTTATTTGCATGCATTCATTCATTCATTCATTCATTCATTCATTCTAGCAAAAGAGCAGCGGCTCGGGAAGCAGCGTAGCAGATGAGAGAGTGGATTACGTTGTGGTGGACCAACAGAAGACCCTCGCTCTGAAGAGCACCCGGGAAGCCTGGACAGATGGGAGACAGTCCACAGAATCTGAAACGCCGACCAAGAGTGTGAAATGAAAATACCGCTCCACTGTGTCTGAACAAAAGAGAACTGAACTGTAAAGCTCAATCCTGCTCGACTGAAGATGACTTGACACTTCTACTCTAGGTAGATCCTCAGCTGAGTAGAATGGAAGTCCAAGGACCCTTCCGACATAATCAAGCAACTGAGACTGTCAATGGTGCTTTGTGGTATCCGAACAATTCATCACGTGTAGATAATGTGGGAAAATAGGATTGTGTAGCTCCCAGGAAAAAATTGGTCCCGTAGTTAACACACTTGTAGTATTACTGTATTTATGCACTTTTTCATTTAAAACATTGGTTGGGGTATTCCCAAATGTACCTTAACATAATTCCTTTGGGAGTTGCTGTTTTTCTTCACACTACTCTATATAACAATACTAAGTTAACTAAGCTACTTTTATATTTGGAAATTGCTCTTTAAAGTTCAGTGTATGTAACATTAAGACAAGAAGTAGATTCACAATTTCCTTTCTACCTGAACCTTCACGTGGTAATCATTAAATTAACAGAGTATAGTTGGACTTACCATTCATTGCTTTCCACAGTCCTAAGGATAATGTACATACTGGTATTTGGACCTAGTTCTCTGGTTCATGTTAGTCCTCAGTGGTAGAACTTGACTATATTTTGTTAATTACAGTGTTCTTAGTTCACTGGGTGAAGATTCTGCCGGGTGGGATCTTGTACCTTGGGAAGACTCAGTAATGACACTACCCAGTAAGCCTACAGATCACTGGTGGCGTGAGGTGGTGATGTGCTCTCACACTTGTTAACATGTATTCAACTGTACATTATTTGCAAAACGTAGTTTATGTAACTAATCAGGTACGTACCAGGCACTGACGTGCAACTACACGGATCAGGTTTAGACAGCTTTAGTTGTGTTCTTGTTAGTCCTGTGTTTGATTTCCAGTTTGGAATTAATGAAACAGTTGACATTCACTGTTAGTTATAGCAACATACTGTGATTTTTTAATTAGACAGTAATTCAGATTTATTACTCTAAGAATGAAATCCTATCTTTTGACACCATAGTGCCCTTTCTATGATTTTTCTTAACTTCACTTAATATTCTTCTTGGCCTTATATTTAAATCCCTATGCAATTAATATTTTATACCTGCATTTTTTAAAAAAAAATAGATGTTATGTAAGTGATTCTCATGTAGCACCTGTTGCTTTTCCGGTAAAAAAAAATAAGCATTTTGTACTGTGATTTATATTCACTGTCCCAGTTCAGGAAATATGGGAGCCTTGCTCTAATGTGAAATCTATAGTCTTGGACCTCTTTCAACCAGATTTCTGAAACCACCAGAGGAATTGTATAATTCTGTCTCACCTGTAACATAGTGTTGTGACATGGATATCATGACCACCAATTATAGTGAGGCTACAATTGTATTATCTGCCTTGGCTTTGCTAAGTGATTTAGAAAGCAGATAGAGTTGTTTGTTTTTTAACTAAGTGACATGCAATCTCTTCTGTATTGATTTCGAGACCTGCTCACAGTTTTTAGAGGGGGCGCTGAGAGAGGAGTGCCCACGGCTGAGGCGTGACGCCCCCCATGCAGACGCCCGCTGCCCAAGAACGCAGATGCGCCCTGGTCCCCGGCCTCAGACGGCTCGGCAGTGTGCCTGCTCTGTGCAGTGGGTTTACCTCCCCGATCCACAAACTAAAAATGTTCATGACCAGGTGCATTGTAAACTGGTAACATTGGATGCTTTTAAATGTCTGCTTCTTTTTAAACAAACCCTAAAATGCAGAAGTGAATTTTGGATTTTTAAATAAAAAGATGGTCTGAGTTTGGCGTGCGCAGCCTGTTTTCTGAGGGAACCACGAAATAGAATCGAAGGTCATGGCAGCGTGCCTGACCCTTCGGAACACGCAGCGCCGTCGGCGTGTGACGGTGCGGAATTGTGTCGCACGGAGGAGGCCGCATGCTGCGGCTACACCACCACGGTAAATGTATTAATTTAAAACCAGAAACCTTGTTTAAAGTGCCTGTCAGAAGAGGCTAAGACGGAATCTGTAGTGCAATGTCTTCTCTCTGTCCCAAGTTCCCAGCTTCGAAGGCCGTCAGCACTCTGGTTTGTAGGAGTGGCCCCATGACACCGAGGAACTGAACAGTTCAGGTGTCTCAGGCCGCTTGCTTCAGACATCGAACATTGTATTAACAAATTGAATTAAAAGGCAGTATCTCATAGAGCACTATTTTCCAGACAGTTTTTAGCACTAGAATCCTTTTTAAATAAAATTCTGTGTGACCCCAATACATCAGGCCTGAAAAGTTTACTTATCAGTGTAAGTATATTTTAAGTTCATATTTATGTTCACTTAGCTTAGCCTATGACTAAGAATATTTCTTTCTGAGTAACACAAATAGGAAATGGGGGTTATTGACAGTGGGTGAAAAGCGTCATTGGCCAGCTTATTTCTATACTTTGTTTGACTTGCATACTGTCAAGAAAATTTTGATTCACACAAACACAAGTAAATGCAAATAATAACAGGTTTTAAAAACACATCTCAGGAGGTTCTTGACATTGGATTCCAAGGTTGATACCAAAATAAATCATCTTGGCGGAGGAAGTTACATACATAAGCACTCTCCAGCATGGTAAAATTGGGGTATGTAACCGATTAGAATGTGCATTCTTATTAAGTTTTTAAAATGTGTACTTACAAAAACAAATTTCAGTCAAACCTGTTTACTACCCGGGTTGCCTCCAGGAACCAGAGTCTTGGCCAGGCCTGGGCCAAAAACCACTGGTGTATCACATGGCAGTTAGCAAGTCCGAAGTCCTTCCCTCCCACCTGTTTTGTGTGCTCTACCTTATGTTCCTTATTTTGAAAAACTAAAATTTCATAAAGGTTTGGATACCAAAGCACGGTTCTGTTGTCAAAATTCAAACTTGAATAATATAAGCTCTTTAACCCACAGAGGGTATCACTTAGTAAGCTATAAAACATGGTTTTTATCTATACTCTAGTTTATACATTTTCCTCTTTATTTCTGTCAGTACCCCATAAGCTACTGTGAGCATTTTAAAGAATTCCATAAAGGTACTATCAGTGTGTGTGTGTGTAGCATTGTGTTTAATCATTGACTAAATTCACTTTGATACAGAAACACTGCTATACTTGTACGTTAAGTTCATAAGTCAGAATTTGTCCTGAACTCTTCGTATTAAATTAATGGGGGGGGGGGTCACAATCTTCATAAATGCATTTAAACTGGACATTGAACACTAGTGTTTATTTTTCCTTTTCTACCAGTGAGTGGGAAGTTGCCTGCTTTCCTATTTAGTGAAATCTGTATTATTTTATATTTTGTTAAAAAGTTAAAATGCTCCCAAACACTCTTAGCGCATCTTTATTTGGCCCATTAAAAGTACTGGTATTACCATTTTGAGTGAACACAAAGTCTTTAGAATTTGGGGACCAGCATGGCAGGCGGCTCCTCCCCATTCCTGCTCTCCTGGGTCACTGGCAGGACTCGTCCTCCCTTGCGGGGTAGGCAGTGGGAGCTGTGACAGACAGTGCATAGGACTGAGTCAAGTGGACACACAGAGACAGACGCAGATCCCAGGGTAGCAGCAGTTGTCGATGACATCTGATACACGTAAATCTGCACGTAATTTAAAAATGCTGAAAACCGTGAGAAGGAGAGCCCTGGTGTGAGTGGGTGTGACAGACACAGAGTGGATGGGATGAAAAATCGGTTGTCGGGTCGTGGAGATGATTGGTTTTGGTGTGACTAAATGGGCCTTTGTATTACTACAGCTTGACGTAATTTAGCTTGGCTTCTCTTCCAATTCAGTTTGTTTTCTCTTCCACAGACTAAGCTTTTTTTAGGCTCAGTACAATGTCTAATGAGTTTTAACAAACTATTTAGTCAAGGGCTTAACATAGCTTCTGCTTCCTTTATGTCAAAAGGCTTTGCGTGAGTTCTTGTGACCTTACTCAATTGTTGAGGATCATCCCAAATTTCAACAGCAAAATCTTATGTGTAAATTTATTTCTCCCTTCTTGCACATCTTCTTTTGTAAAGATCCCATTGTAGATATTTTCTGCTATCAAATAAAACTCTTCAAGCAATCTGGTTTCAAGACCTTAAATAGTCCATATGGATATGGAGATTGTGAACCAATGAGAACATACAAATTTATATTTTTGAGCTTTCCTTAGCGTCTTTATCTAAATCAAAAATCCAATTCTGCCATGAACTGTGTTTTCCAGCCCTACGCCTACAAGGTCACTCACTCATTTTCTGTAGCCAAGATCTCACTAAATCCTGATAAAATACAGTGGTCGACCCTCTAAATAAGAAAAGCTTCTGAGACTGTTGTCACATGTGTATGTCCTCGGTTTTTCCTTCTCCAGCCAGTGCTACCAGTCTTCTGATGAGTCAAAGGCCAATAAATAATGGTCCGCGCGAAACCTTCACCGTCAGAAAATAGGTTTTATGTGTGAAGCATGACTTGCGCTTTCTCGTTTCTGTGGCAGCTCTCAAGCATCTGCAGTATCCCGTGAACCCCTGAGCCCCCGTCGGCCCGTCCGTGGGCCCACTCCGCCCGGCCGTCGTAGCCCCGGCTCTCAGCACATCATAGTTGGGAAGTTTGGGCTGGGTGAAGTTACTTTCTTTGAGAGTCTTCTCCCCACATCTGTCTTTCTGTCACCTTGTAAATGGGGAAACTTCTGGATATTTGCATGTAACCTCTTTGGGACGAGCGTCTTTCTCTGATAAACATTTTTTGGATTGCAGTTTTGCTAAGTTTTACAGGAAATAACCTGGCAATTTTGTGAATGTGTCATTGTATACTTAAAAGCTAAGTCAGTGATGGCAGGCGTTTTATTAACCATTTTGATGGGTAACATTTCTCCCTTAGATTCCTTGTTTTAAGATGACAAAAAAATTTCTTAATAAATGGACACCTATAGAAAGTTAAATTTATAAGACATGTTTCTATATACTTCATTAAACATCATTTTATTACTAATAAGTTGGTGAGTAACTCTCCGCATAATGTGCCTCTGATCTTGTAAATCATGCTCAGATCATTTTGCATACTGAGAAAAGAAAAAAAATCAAATCTTTCAGAATAACCCACTTCCTCCACTATGGTATTGTGATGTGTCTCATCCATTGTAGCTGGGCCACAGTGCCTGTGTGTGTTCAAACGTTGGTCTGGAAGTTGCTGTGGCTATAGTTGTAGATGTGATTAACATGTACAGTTAGTTGACTTGAAGTAAAGCAGATTATTGTCTATAACACGGATAGGGCTCATCCAGTCAGTTAAAGGTTTAGACCAAAAACAGGTTGCCCACAGAAGAATTCCACCTCAAGATGGTAACAAGAATCCTTCCTAAATTTCTGGCCTGCTGGGCTGCCCTACAAAGTTCACACTGGCTGGCCCTCACAATCGTGAACGAGTTCTCTAAAATCAGATGGGTGGGTGGGTGGGTAGATGGATGATGGATGGATGGGTCAGTCCTACTGGTCTGTTTCTCTGGAAAACCCTTCCCGATACAGGTATCCACTAATCTGAGTGTCCCTTACATGTACCAAGCAATGGTTTCAAAATGTAATTTGAAATAAGTTGGCAGTCTCTAGGCCCAGATTTTTGTTCTCTTCTACAATTAAGGTGTTGATGGATTTCTGAAGCCATACACTAACAGTGAGGCATGTTTCTGCTTCTGGTGGCCGTAGCTTTTCCGTCTTTCAGAAACTGTTCAACCAGCATCTTCAGCGAGGGGAACAGCGTGCTAAGAGGAACAAAAGGTGATTGGGTTCTTGCTGTGTGGGTACAAAATTCTTTTAAGAACAGAATTTCATTTGCTGTCACTTAGGTTGTGTTACTTAATTATCCCTGCCGTAAATTTCCCTTTCGTATGTAAAACACATACCCTACATACCTCAAAAAGTATTTTGTATTCAACTTTGTGAAGGCAGTGAGTCTCGAGTTTGCTTATTTCAATCTTTAGACAAAGTAGTAATTCTAGAATTCAGACAGAAGAAAGTCCTGTTGTCTCAGATGTTTATTCTAGTGGACCTATTCTAGATGACCTATTAAAAATGTAATCATGTCACTAGGGTAGCTGCTGCACCGATGGCGCCATGCCAGGTGCTATGGGACACACCGAAGAAACCTACATCGTTTTTATCTTTACAATAATATGTGTGAAATCATGACAAGTGATATGGGGCAATAATTACTTCTGACATACCAACAAAGGAGCTACCCAAAGAAAGACTGTCAAAGTATCAGAGTCAAGAAATACTGCATTGATACTAACTGGCAGTTACAAAATAGCCATGGGGATGTAAAGTACTGCATAGTCAATAATCTTGCCACAACTATGTATGATGTCAGGTGGGTAGTATATGACTGTCCAACCATTATGCTGTACACCTGAAACTAACATAAATAATATTGAAAGTGAACTATTTGAAAAATAAATAAGCCCCGGCTGGTGTGGCTCAGTGGATTGAGTATCGACCTATGAACCCAAAGGTTGCTGGTTTGACTCCTGGTCAGGGCACATGCCTGGGTTGCGGGCCAGGTCCCCGGTTGGGGGTGTGAAGGAGGCAACCAGTTGATGTTTCTCTCTCACATCGATGTTTCTCTTCCTCTCTTTCCCCCTCCCTCCCTTCTCTCTAAAAATGAATAAAATCTTCAAGAGTATGTAAAAGAAAATAAATGAATACACTTCATAGAGATTGAGCTAGACTTTGGAGTTTTGGTAAGAAGGAAAAGAGAATAATATGAATGATTTATTTATTAGTTTACTATTAGTTTAGTTGTTTTATGAGGAGTGTGAAAAAGAGAAGAAAGGCAGAATATGGAGAGCTGTGTATTGACTGGAAAGTTATAAATATATGTAATGTTTATAATGTTATCTGTGTAACAAACCAAAATACAAAAAAAGAAAAACACAGTCCATCTATTCTCATAGGTCCTCTGGTCAGAAATTTGGGAGTGTCTTGGTTCTAGTGTCATAGGGCAGTTCTAGCTCAGGGACGCTAATGCAGTGACAGTCAAATCAGCTGAGACCGTAGTCATCGTGGGGTTGTGGGGTCTGTTTCCACGGTGGGCCACTCAAGGGGGCAGAAGGCCCGGTTTCTGGTCGTGTGGGTTTCTCCACAGAGCTGTGTGCCTATCTGAACAGCATGGTGTCCAGCTTCCCCCAAAGCTGGTGATCCCGGGAGCCAGGCAGAAGCTCCAAAGCCTTTTACCACCTAGGCTTTGAAGCCACACACCATCACCTCAGCTGTACTCCGCTGGGTCACACAGGCCACTCCTGATCCATGGTGGAAGCAGACTGACAAGGACATGAGCGACCAGGAGGGGTCACCGGGAGCATCTTCGAGGCCAGCTATCACAAAGGCAGAGCTGAGTGTTAAGAAATGCGGCCGCGTGTCCTGCACCCTCACGTGGCTGTGAGCCCGTGATCCTGGGTTCCATGGTTGAAGCAAAGGGAAGGCCAAGTATTTGGGGGATCCTGTCCCCCTTCCCTTGGTTTACTTAGGGCACTTCACTTTCTCTTCGCTCCAAAGTCCCCCTTACCTGGTAATGATGTAGCCACTGCTGCTTTCTTATGAATAATGTTTGAGGTATGTGTTTAATCTTAATTTCAATCTTTTGAGCAAAGGCACCTCCAAATTTCTTAATCATAGTGTTGGCTGCAGCTAATTCTTTTGAAAATATTTCAGGGGTGGTGGTAGTTAAATTTAACTTTGGATCATGATACTTGGGTTCCCGGGAGTATTCAACCCAGGACCAATTCAATAAAGAAGAAAATATTTGTCACAAGCAGGAAGGACATGCACAGAGAACAACACACTTCTGGACACTCGACTTATGACAAGGGAGCTGGTTCTGCAGAGCAGCGGGAAAATAGCATTATTTTCAATAAATAGTGGTGGACAAACTGGATATCCACGTAAGTAAATAAAGAAAACTGACTTCCAGCTCACATCATAAACAAGTATCAGTTCCTTTTAACTTGTAGACATTGTGAAAGGGAGAGCAACACAGTTAATACAGAACGATTTTATCATGGTTTGGAGTAAGGGAAGATTTCTTGAAGAAGACTGAAAAAAGGATGAGTCAAAAAAGAAAAGATTGATAAATTGGATTATATCAAGATTAAGAATATCTGTTCACTAATAGACACCATTATGAGAGTCAAAACACTCTTGGTTATATTTGCAACTATCAGGCAAAATATAGAACATTCCATATGAAACAACTGGCCTGGTTTCCATTTAAAAAAATCAGTCAAAAAAATAAAAGAATACTCTAGAGCTAAACAGACTAAAGAGACATAACCATAATACTGTGGGTAAACCGTGATGGCAGGGGAAAGCTACATGAGACATTTTAGACACAAATTAAAATTTTTTAATGAACTAGATAATAAATTATATAAATAATTACTCTTAATTCCCCCAGGTGTAATTACATTATTATGGCAATGTAGTTGAATATTTTTCATCAAATAGATACATGCTGAAATATTTAGGGTTAGAGCATCTGAAGAAAAACCACCTGAAAAATCTAGAAAAAAAATGCTTACAATACACATATGGGGAGAAATAGGTTTAAATAAATAAAGCAAAATATTAATAGCTGTAATAATTATTGCCAAGGTGGTGAATTGTAATATTGTTTTAACTTTCTATTGGAGACTTTGATAGTAGAAAACTGAAAATTAATTGAACAATGGCATGATTTTTCCTATACCTGGAAAGAAAGAAGAAAAAAAAGGAAGGATGGTAGAGAGGAAGGAAGAAAGAATGAAAGGAGAGAAAAAATAGATGGTTCAATTGCAAAGTATATTTTTATTTTTTTAAACATTTTATTTACTTATTTTTTAAAAGATTTTGTTTATTTATTTTTAGAGAGAGGGGAAGGGAGGGAGAAAGAGGGAGAGTGAAACATCAATGTGTGGCTGCCTCTTGTGTGCCCCCTACTGGGGACCTGGCCTGCAACCCAGGCATGTGCCCAGACTGGGAATCGAACCAGTGGTGCCTTGGTTTGCAGGCCCACACTCAGTCCATTGAGCTACACCAGCCAGGGCTAGTTAGCTTATTTTTGGAGAGAGGGGAAAGGAGAGAGAAAGAGTGGGAGAGAAACATTAATGTGCAGTTGCCTGTTGTGTGCCCCCATAATGGGGTCCAGGCCAGCAACCCGGGTGTGTGCCCTGACTGGGAAAAGAGCTGGAGATCCTTTGGCTCACTGCTTTTAAAAAGCTATTAGCATGTATTGGCAACCATTTTTAAAAACATTTAAAAATAATCTCTTTATATTTTGCATATACTCTCCACATTTCTTTCATCAAATTCATATATTAGTTTAAATAAAATAATTTTCCTTTTCAGTTTTTTTATTTTCTTTCTTTCTTCATTTTTATTGTATTTTTTCCATTACCATTTAGTCCCCTTGTACCCCCATAGTTTTCTTTCTACATAACATTTTGAATAAACACAATCGCATCTCTCAAAATATAAGCAGCATAAAATATTATACAACACCAAGTACCCCTCTCATCCATGCCCATGTTGTTCGTCCTTCCAGATATTGGGCCCTCATAAGAAAATTCATGTGTGTTGATTTATATATATTAGACTGTCTAATTTATATATATTAGACTTTCCCGCTGAGATTGTGTTTGCATATTTCCAGAGGCCATAAACAAATGTGGTAGTTGGTGGACATCGCCATCTTGTGTACAAAACTGAATCTGCACGGTAAGTCTCTGAAAAGTGGAATAAATTTATGAACACCTTTTCATGGAATAACAGTCCACTTTGGTCTCTATAAATGTCCCCTTATAGAAATTTAATATAAATGGAGTCATATATATGTGATGTGGTCTTTTGTGACTTTCTTCTTTTCACTTAACTTAATGTGTACAAGGTTCATTCGTGTGGTAGCTCATTTCAGTACTTCATTCCTTTTTACAGATGAAGAGCAGTGTCCCCTTGTTGTCAGTTGATGGACAGTCGGATCATGTCCACTCTGGCTATTATAAATACTGCTGCCACAAGCATCCAGTTGTGTTCCTTTTACTGTTGCAAAGATCGGAGGCCTCCAAGCTGAAATGATAAAGGCCTACAACAGGAGGAAGGCGTTGTCTCCTGAGGCCTTCACGTTGCCCATTGCCAATGCCACTGCGCCCACAGTGGCAGCCACGGCACCTGAGGGCTCTGCTCATCCCAAGTCACCCCAAAGGTCACCTGAAGTCCTGCCATCCATCACTCGAGTTCTCTAATCCCCAAATAGTCATCCGTCAGCTGCCACAGTCTCCCATTCCTTTCCCTTTCCCAAAGCTTACCTCTGGTTCTCTGCAAAACTTTACCTCGACGTTATGCCCAAGTCGCCTTGATGGGATGTGGCTCCCCTGAGGATTCTGGCTCCCCAGTTACTCCAAGTGGAGCTATTTCCCGTCGTACCCCAGGCCCTGGGAGCAGAAGTGAGTCCTCTTTTCTCTCCAGCACTGCTTCAGGTTAAGTTTGCCTTCCTCCTCCCCGAACCCTAGCACTTAGGGAGCTCCAGACACTACTGTCCTTGTTGCTATAATCTAGTGACTCCTGGTCACCTCTTCTCATTCAGCAGTCAATCCCTTTCGCTTCCCCATAGCTCACAGTCCGCCATCCCTGTCTCCATTCCTCACAGCATTCTGGGCCATACAGGCCACTCCTGATCCA